>CAHIKZ030000065.1:170000-222500 GCA_903632075.3 Acanthosepion pharaonis | reverse complement strand
ATTTATTATAAACTGTTATAACGGAACATGCAAGATGCCGCGACAAAAAATGCATATTTGTCTCGACGTCTAAAGACATCTCGTCAAGTGATTAACAATGGTGGTAATTGTTAACCGCCTGACGTAATAATTTATATATATATATATATATATATATATATATATATATATATATAAAGAACAGTAAGATATATAATCCGGTGTTCTTATAGATATTTTTATTTTTACAAAATAGTGCTCAATGTAAATTTACAGAGCATTAATATTATAAATTAATTGATTTAAAATATGTTTTTTCGCTACAGTTCTAACCATGTTTCAAAAATGGAAGCTAAAAGCTCTGAATTTAATTTTGTAAAATATTTTTAATCAATTAATATATATATATATATATATATATATATATATATATATATATATGTAGCAAATTTTACTGATATATATATATATATATATATATATATATATATATATATATATATATATATATATATATATATATATATATATATATAGGGGTTATGACATTTTGTATCCCTGTGTTTTATTCAAACAACATTGTTCAACTGGTGACGTGTCTACTTTTGGACATTTATTCAAAAGTAATGAAAAGACATTAATTTGTTTTAATTCGTGAAAAAAAATCAACCCAAAACCGATAATTCGATTTTACCCGATACGCAATAAGTGTAAAAATCAGCATATTTTTGAAGCCTCATTTTTCAGCTTCAATACATAAGTACCATCCAATTGAATAGTACTTATGTTTTTTTTAACGCACTTAACAGTTTGTAGCTATAGCATAACATTCAACTCTTACAAATAAACAAAAACAACTTCTAGAAGCTTCCATAAAGTTCTAGAAGGTTCCAGAAATTTCTAGAAGATTCCAGAAATTTCTAGAAGGCTCCAGAAAGTCATAGTATTATTATACTTATATACAATTTCAGAAATTACGTGTTCACATTAAAAAGAAAATTACGTGTTCACTTTAAAAAAAAAAAAAATATTATTATATGTAAAATATATATATATATATATATATATATATATATATATATATATATATATGGTTATGACTTGATATTTTGTAAAATAATTTCCTGTATCATAATTCACTGAACTTTTACTCAATTTATTCAATTCAATTCTGTTATATATATGTGTAAAATCTTATTTAAATTAATCCTAAATGTGTCGTCAAGGTCGAAATTGTATCTTTAATTGAAACTCTTGTCATAGATCTCAGAAATTATATATATATATATATATATATATATATATATATATATATATATATATATATATATATATATATCAGTTTAAGCACTACTGATCGTAGATAGTGGTGTTTGAGTACAGTTGTATTTAAAATAAACATTATTTTGAGAAAACTGATGTTTTACTTAAGTGTATCCATTAATAATGCATGTAATATTCACATAAAAATTCTAAAATACAAACATAACGAAAATGCTTCTTTTCCATTGTTTACTTTTATAAGATGTTTAGTTGTTTCTCCTTCGGTTGTTTATGTATGTACGCGTTTATGCAATGAGTATACCGTTACTAACAATATTTTTATTATTCTCTTTTACTTGTTTTAACTTATTTAAGAAGAAGATGGGATAATGTGATAGAGGAAAGGACGTTAGTCTATTGTAATTTGGTCTCTCAAAAGAAAAGAACTCGCATTATACACGAGATACATGATAAAAACATTTTTATAAGTGAATCTTTGGGAGTCGCACGATACATGAGATCGCGCTTTATACGAGTATATGCATTATATATATATATATAAATAATATATAAATTTTATGTATGAAGGATTTTCAGAAAAATCTATGACAAAATGGTAAAAGATTTCGTGTGACGTGATTCGTCCTTTACGACTTCATTGGACTAGAGTGACCTTTACGTTGACCTGCACTACACATGCGCACGAAGAAAAGGGGACACTGATATTTTAAATTATTTTTTTTAATTTCTTTTCGGTATATAGTCTAGACGGTTTCATTCAGTTTATTTTTGTTTTTGTTTATATATTTATCATTTTTTTATCAGTCAGTCTGTTCCATACGTGATACACGCTTGGGTGATCATGTCACTTTCGATTCACGATTGAGTAGGAAGAAGATTTACCAGTTTATTTCTGCGGTAGACTGGTTGCCAACCAAGACTATAGAACCAAGTCAGTCCTGCTGTTCAGCCCATAGATGGGGGAGAATAGATGGAATCATACCTTTCTCAAAGGTATTTGCGCGTAACGGACCCGACTGGAATTCGAACTCGGCTCTCCGATATCTAATTCCGAACCGATATCCATTACAGTACAACACACATCTGTAAATATAGCATCCCTTAAAATTATATTTTTATCATATATATATATACAGAATGATATTTAACATTTCATCGAAAATACGACACCGAAATTGCATTCGAATAGTGAAATACAGAATGATTGAAAAGTAACTCTCGATTTTAAAATACTTATAATTTATTTATTAACTATAATTTTTACAAGAAATGGATATGAGAAGAAAGCGTTTAGCATGAGGTTTTATTTAGAATTCTATATGGGCACAAGATTTCGATACCAACTTCTCAAGCCGCCCAGGAATCACATCAACTGATTTCACCAGGAACTACTTTGGTATGGAAGACATGACTTCTTGTATTCGCCCTTCATGTTCTTCCAAAATCTTAGTTTGGTATGGTAGACTAGCTCCTTTAACCAACACCAAAGAAAGAAGTCACGAAGCTGGCCACTCATACATAAAACAAGGAGTTACTTTTCAATGTCCCTGTATATATATATATATATATATATATATATATATATATATATATATAAAAGTTTAAAAAAAAAAAATATATATATATATATAAAAGTTTAAAAATTATATTATATTATATATATATATATATATATATATATAAAAAGTTCACCCCACCGTATAAAATGACGTTATGAAAAGGCTACAAAAATTAAAGATATTGTCAAAAACCACTTGTAATATCCCAAGATATTACTGTAACGACAATGATTACATCGTCAATGTGATTCATTTCAAATCAGATATTTATTCGTTAGAATTGATTTAACGTTACGTTTGTCTTTGCCTTTCAAATCAAATCTTTCGATTACTGCTTGTATCTAATTACAAATTGTAAATACACGCTACTTTTTACTGAATAATGATACTTTGTTTCTTCATTTCCATTTGGTGCAACCAAGATGCAAACTGCGAATTAGAGATGCGAATACCAAGCAATGTTTTAACACTGCACGGAAAATCAGTCAGTTATGTGCTATGCGCGATACACGCTTAGGCGATCATGTATCTTTCGATACATGACTGACGACGCAGATTTTTCTCGCAGTAGTTTGTCATTTCTTTCTGGGGTAGACCAGTTGCCATCTAAGGCTATATAACCCGGTCTTTCCTGTTATTTAACCATTGCTGGGAGGGTGGAGAAGACGAGGATTCATATTATTCCCAAGGGTATTAGCACGTAAATGAATGCAATGGATTCAACTGGAATTCGAACTCGGCTCTCCGATTCATCAATCCGAACCACTATCCATTACTCAACCGTGCCTCCTCTGAGCCACTATCCATTAATCCCCCGTAAAATACGACAACGAAATCCAAAATCGCATTGGAATAGTGAAATATTCCTTCTAGAAGCTATGCAAAATATTAAGAAATAGGAAAATTGCATCAGAAACAAAGAAAAGAGTACTGAACTATATGACAGGGACTCTGGACAATCTACTCACAGATGAAGAAGAGACTTGAGGCAACAGAAATGTGGTTCAACAGAAGGATACTGAGAATACTATTGGCGCAGAATAGTGAGAAATGAGGAAGTCTTTTAAAGAATGGAAAGATAATGATATATATTTAGAATCAGAAAGAGGCTGTTGAAATTTTTATGACACATAATGAGGAAAGAAGGCTTGGAGGTGTTTATAAATTATACACTATTCAATTATTAACGTCAACAACGAACTATTTTAAATTATAAAATTGTACATTGTTAGTAGCTTTTTTTAGTGTCTTTATTCCCAAACATCAAAAATGTAGGTATTTTCTCCGTAAAACCTTACTAGTAAATGTCTCGATGTACAATATAGTATTTTGTGGTTGATTATGAAAAACTACATATATAAAAGAGAAACCAGTTTTCCCTTACCTTTCGTCTAATACTAATAACATCAATGATCTCGAAATGTAACTATTCTATATACTTTGCAATTTGGACCTGTATGCTAGCCTTGGTTGTTATGCTAACAACGTTTCGACTGTTGTAACCTCCGGACTTCGTCAGGTGTCTGTCTTCGTACTCAATAACCGTCTTAGAATGTAAAACCGAAACCTTTATTCAATCAACAGAGATAGATTGTTTTCATTTCGCTTGCCAGATATTTTATATTGAGAGTTCAATCCCTGGCTCTGCTAGCGCTGAAAAGTCAAAAACTTTCGTTTAGTGGAAGAAATGGACAAGCGAATCACAGGTGAATAAGGCTAATGAGAATCATATTTTAACCAACGCTCTTACCCACTAGTCCAGTTGTCTCTTACCGTCACATGGTCTAGTGTAGTATTTCACAAACGGTGTGCCCTAAAAGGTAGCCAGGTGCGCCCTAAAAGGTAGCCAGGTGCGCCCCAAGTTAAAAGAAGTGTAATTTATTAATTATTTTTATATTTAAAAATCTTTATTTTTAAAAACTAGAGACACCAAGCACATAGCTTCGATGTCTAAGTTTTGTCATTTGATATTTTAAACTGGATGCTAAAATTCCTTACTTTTTAAGAAGTGGATAATCCTTTCTTCGGGGGATTTAAGTCAGTTATTATCGGTCTCTCTAGAAAAAATAGCAGAATATTTATTCCCTTTAAATGAAAACTGTACCGCTAATCTTTGGGAATATCAAACCAATATTTTCAAAATTCCTGACTAATTTTTCCTTATTAAAGTATATAGAGCGTCCTAGAGTTTTTGTTATTCTACAAGTACGCCCTGAAATATTTTTTTAATTGAAATAAAAGAATTCCTAGGCCGAATAAAAGGGCCAAGTTGAATCGAAATTCCAAGAAGTTTACGGAGTATAATGGCAGACACCTGAAGAAAGCCGGAAAGCATAATGGCCGAAACGTTGTGAGTATAACAACCAAGATGATACATATAATGATGATAATTCTTCGTCTCAAAAATTTTAGCAAAAATAAATATTCTATTCTATACTGACTCCTATGGTATTCCTTTATTTATAACTTTCATTATTAATCTGTTGGTTTCAGTTCGAAACCAAAGAAGGATGTCTTGACTGTCAATAGAGATTTTACAACTAATGCTATCAACATAAATTTATTCGTGTACTTAAAATAAAATTGTGATAATTCATTGATGTAAGATTTCCACAAATTGGTTGCAATTAATTCTAGCAAGATAATTTATTTAAACAAAATCCAGCCAAGTTATCATTTATTTTCTGGGTTTTTCAATGCCTTACTAATTCAAATTTCTTTAAATAACCTGGATAGTTAGAATCCTTATCATGAGTATTAGTAGTAGTAGTAGTAGTAGTAATTCAGTTTCAGGTTGTGTAGTTTCAACTAAGAGGCGCCGCGCGTTCGTTTTATTTATTCTTTAAGTTCTTCGTTAGCCGACCAAATAAATAGGTGGAGATTTACGAGTAGAGTTAAGTAGTTGTTGTTTGTTGTAAGGCCAAATCGAGTGCTTAAAATGTCCTGCGAATCGATCCTCGCGTCCAACTGATTGCGTGATTGATTGATTTTGAGGATGGACCAAGCAATCCGTGAACCGCCATGATAAATCGGATGAAATTTTCAAAACAAATTGCTTTTTCAATGCGGAAAGGTAAACAGTCTAACCTCTCTCCTGCGAATTTCAGCCAACTAAGTTTAATTATGCCTTGGGTTTTTTCCCCGATTCCTTCAACCTACTGGAGCCTAGGCATCATTAAAAATGTTTAGTCTTGTCCAATTTTGGCAATATTTACTTAATCTTGACTCTTGTAAATGAGGGAAAAGAAAAATTGAATTGAAAATATATTAAATATGGAATTTTCTCCGACGAAGAGCATGTGCGATTTTGTATCTGACAGCGCAGTTGTCTGCTAAGTACTTATCATGAGACTTGAATCTTAAGGAATTTAAAACAAATATTTCTCTGACAAATCAGTAATATTTAACTAAAAAAGAGCTACTTGTTATTTTTCGGTTATTTTAAATAAGATATATGCAAGTGTAATTCTCATTTTTATTCTGCTATTTTTGCAAGAATAGAAAATTACTCGTGTCTACAAAAACAATGATACCCTTTTCAAAAAGCAGCAGTTTACCTTGAATGTTACAAATATAAAATTAGAAATGGTCCATTAATTTTTCGTTGATTACTCTCCTAATATTGTCCCTGAGGATATTATGAAAGCAACTGGATATTTTTAAACGATGACTTAACGCTGTATTTACAGTTAGTAGGAAAAAATTAGGTGTGACTTTAGTCATTGATCTTCACGACCAATGTTATCTACAAAAACATAGATCTACTAAAGCGTGTGATCGTCATGTAGAATGTTATCTGATAACGTGCGCTACATTAATATTTATAATGAGGAAATAAAAGAATAAATGAAAAAAAAATCAAGTGCTTTCTTCATTATATATATATATGTGTGTGTGTGTGTGTGTGTGTGTGTGTGTGTGTGTGTGTGTGTGTGTGTGTATATAGTGGACTCCCGCGTTGCATGAGGGTCAAGCAGCTCAGTTCCTAGGAACCGACAGCCCACCCACCAACACATGTGATTTGATTATAGTTGTGAAGGCTTTGCGCAGAACCAACTTCATTTTTTGAAGGGCCAAATACAGAGGCCTTGTGCACTACGCGCCACAAGGTCCTCAAACGACCCTCCGCTGGTTTTGAATTCTCCTAGACCAGTTGCCATCCAAGGCTATAGAACTGAGTCTGTCCTGCTTTTTACCCATAGCTAGAGGAAGAAGAAGAGGATTCATACCTTTCCCAAGAGTTATAGCACATGTGAATGACTGGAATTCGAACTAGGCTCTCCGATACCTCAAAATCCAGCCGCTATTCACTATTCCACCGTGCCCGTGGAAAGAGAGAGAGAGAGAGAGAGAGAGAGAGCGAGCGAGCGATGAGTAAATTGTCGTCTAAATTACGCAATAATTAAAATAATACTGACATCTCATTTTAGCAGATATATTTACCAAAATTACACAAAAATGTCTTCTAATACTGAAGAGCAAATTTATTCAATAAAATCACTATTGTTTTCAAAGACCGACTTCCGACGACTTTGGAATCTCCTGCAACTCTTCTGGACAGTCTCCTCGTTTAAATTGTTGAAGTCTAGAATAATCCTTGCCTTCAGTTCATCTTTGGTGTTACAAGGTGTTTCGTTGGTCTCTTGCTCAACTGTGCCTCACACATAACAATCATGTGGGTTGGAGTCTAGGCAGTTAGGTGGCCAGATGTAAGTGGTGATGCGGTCGTGGAAATTGTCTGACAGCCATGACTGGGTTCTCCTGCTAGTGTGACATGTGGCATCGTGCAGAGTCTGTTGCCAGACATAGGATCTTCCACCAGCCACCTCAAGGCATTTAATGTAGGCCTCCGTGTTGAGTATGAGGCTCTCACATTCTAGAGTTTTTGTTTTTTTTTTTTTTTTTCTTATTAGAACGACCAGAGTGAGTTTTCTGAGCTTCGTACCGTCGTAATAACCATTAGACTCATCAAACTTTTTTCCGAATCCTCTGCACTCTCCTCATATCGACACCCAAACACTCTGAAATATTCGTATTGAAGCTTCCGGTGCGAATGGCAAGCAGTACATCATGTGGAGTGAATTGAGTCTTTCTGCTCTTTTTCTTAAAGACGATGTGCAATTTGCCCTACTATACTGTGAAGTCAACAAAATAAGAAACAAACAACTCGCATCGATAAATTATATATATATATATATATTTGTGTGTGTGTCTGTGTATGTATATTTAGGAGCATATCTTCATTCAAACATATTTCGTTGCATAATATAGATACATCGCGTCTACTTTATTTTTATCCTGATCCTTTCCAGTTGTCTAATCAGTTTTTTCTTTGATTACTCTCCTAATATTGTCTCATCACAAGTCATTTTGCTATACTATCCCCACCTGAGATTAAAACGGCTCGATCTGCAATTTTCGCTTGTTTTTCTTTTAGTTATGACCTGTGGCATGTTTCCTCTGAAACGCCTTAATATGACCACTTAAGTTTTGTACAGAAGCCTCCATTTAATCACGAGACTATGTAAATGCATGTTTCTATCAATCTATGAAAATTTTATGGTTATCCAAAATTTGAAGACAAATATCTACAAAACTACAAATTTTGTTTTAATCATTGATGTTGCATTTAAATCTTAGAATATTGTAGGTGACAGGGAAGTCAGAAATCGGTAAGGAGTTCCACAAATGAGACAAAGAAACGGTTAGAATAGAAGTGTCGGTTACATCTAGTTAATTCAACAGTAAAACGATGATACCTAGTTTGCCAATTTAGTAGCACTCTTAAATTCAGGTAGTCAAGGCACTAGGGGAAAAAAGCTCAGAACAGTTGCTATGAAAATATTTGCAGAAAAGACAGAGGGAATCCACGTAACATCGGTGAAAAAGTGACGAGATGACAGTTCGGGATCGATTATATTACGGACCCATCTTTGATTTTTTTTTTCAAGATCTCGAGATATGCAGATAGAATCTTTTTAATTCCGGTTGTAGTGTATTGAGCTCGATCCTTACAGGAAGGGTTCTATTTGATTCTTACTGATATCTCCAAACATAACTAGAGTAAATAACTAAAATATAGAAATATTAGTAAGTTGAAGACTTAATAAGCGTGAATGCGTTCACGTTGAACGCCGTCTATAGGACAATGATAACAAGGTACCAAGTAGGAGCAAATAGTTGTTATCTAATCTAATTTTGGCAAATATTTTAGCTTTATTCTATCCACGGCGAGGATCGGGGCAGCTTCATTCCCCTCATTTTTTGCTGAAACTGAAAAGTATGCAATAAACTAACTTTGTCTTCTTGATCTCAATTTATCATAAAGAGTTGTTGAGCTGAACAGTATCATTTTACTAAAATCATTACTGCTATTAATTTTCAGAATAAATAATAAAATTCCACATCCCCTTTTTTTGACGAAACAATAGGTTCTAAAACTATTGCACCATTCTTAGAATGGTTCACTAAGCGGAGCTTAGACGTGGTACATATGTGGAACAACCATTGCGGATCGAACTCACAACTCAGTCAGAATTGATCTAGCGAGATAAGCTTGCTAACCATTACACCACGTCTATGTTTTCTGATAAAAATATGCGTTACTTAGATATGGCACAAGACCAAAAGTGTGGAGCACCCAGTAGGGAATAAAACTTACAACTCAGTCGGAACTGACCTAGCGAGATAAGCTTGCTAACCATTACACCACGTCAAAGTAGTATAGGGCTCAAAGTCACAACCGGAGTATAATCGAAAAGCAAAACAAATATGTATTTAAAATCTAAACATAAAAGTTTGCAGTAGGATAAGATCTAAAAACATATTCATTTTATCAAGGTGTCAGATAAAAAATACATAATCATTAGTCTTTAAAATTTAACATCTGATTTTCCCCGCGCCAAACTTTTAGTGTCTGATTCAGCCAACACCGAAGCTTTTTATATTGTTTATCTTTGCCTGTATTCTAAACTATTTCTAACCTAAACTGAGCAACTGTTCATAAGCGTTCGCATTCATAGTACCATGAAAGCTAACGGTCAGCTTAAAAACATAAAAGTATGATCCACAGTCAATCTAAGCAAAGTAACCAAAAAGTATAACGAAAGAAAGAAGTGGACGGAACTGGGAAACTGAAGAAAAGATTCGGTTGACAATGTCGTTGAATTGAAGATGAAGGTGAAGAAGCAACTAGCGTAAATAAACGTCAGGTCAACGGATGAAAGCGAACAGGACAGAAAAAAGAATCAAGTTTAGGATAATGAATCCATTAAAGGAAAAGATTAGGGATAGGAAAAAGTAAAAAGATTAAAGTAGGAAACAACAAGAGAGAGAAATAGAAAATAAAAGACATTGAAAGACATGAATCTTGAAAAAAAAAAAAAAAGAACGCGAGCTAATGTTGATGTTAATGGTGAGGCCGTCTTGGGAAAACATTATTTAAAGTAAGTTATCATAAAGGAAAACGACAAACTCGTAATATATATTTTATCTGCAACGTGCATATCTTTAAATACATTAATATATTTATTTACAAATGATCTTGTGTAGATGTGTACGTTTGTGTGTGTGTGTGTGCGCGTGTGTATGTGTGTGTGAGAGAGAGAAAGAGAGGAGAGAAAAAAATGTGTTTTCATGTGTGTGTGCTTTACCTTTATATGCGATCTTTTAGTGGTTGTGTTTTATATGTATGTTTTGTGTACCTGTGAAGTTTTGTGCATGTTTTATTATATGTATGTATGTTTTTTGGTGGGCAGTTTTTTGTTTTTGTTTGTTTGTTTTTTCAATGCGGGTGTATTCTGTATGAACATCTGTCTGAGAGAAAATATGTGTGTCTTTTGTGTGTATGTGTTTTATCTTTGTGTGTGGTATTTTGAGTATGTTTTATATGTGTGTTTCGTGTGCCTGCATGTTTTTTGTAATATTATATGTGTGTATGAGTGCGCATATTTTTGTATATTTTGTGTGTGTATGCTTATGTTTTTATGTGTTTGTGTGTGTGTCCCGTCTATGTGTTTGTGTGTGTGTCCCGTCTATGTGTTTGTGTGTGTGTCCCGTCTATGTGTTTTGTACACGAGTATGTTTGTGATTTTATGCTTGAGTTTGTGTTGTTTTGTGCGTGCATTTATAGGCATGTGCTGAAAGTATATATATATATATATATATATATATATATATATATATATATACACACACACACACACACACACACACATATATATATATATATAGATAGATAGAGAGAGAGAGAGAGAGAGAGAAAGAAAGAGAGAGGTGTACATGTACACGTGCGTGCAGACCTATGCGTATATGTATTTATATTGCAGTTTGCACGTATTTGTACATATTAGTATATCTTAAAGGAATTTTCTAATTAAAAATATGAAATATGATTTATATATTCATTTTACTTAAGCAATATTAATCGATGAATATTCTGCAAACATATTCACGTGAATAGGATAGTTAAACACGTTTGGGCCAGCCATGAATCCAATGAAAAGCAAAAATGACAAATATAAATGAAACAGCAGTTTCATATATATATATATATATACACACACACACACACACACACACACACACACACACATATATATATATATATATATATATATATATATATATATATATATATATATATTAATATGGTCATCCACATACAGTTCATCAGTATGGCTAGAACATCAGGTTGCTTCAAGCCATGATCGAAATCCTACCGATTTGGCATCAGTCGAAGATTCTACCCCTATGCTATCAGCGAGAAAAGGAACGTTTAACGTATTGTATAGGGATGTAAACAAACGCCAGTTGCCAACAGTGCTCAATTCATTAATGAAGGGCGGTACACATACACAGATGTAGTGCAAAGTGAACGCCACTGCCACGCCCAGAATTCGAACTTGGTTTTCGGGTTTCAATTACGATCACGCCACCCGATCTTGAAAATAAAATACATAAAATCTTTAAATATGAGAAGGCATATGCCTATAGTTCCCGAATATTTATCCCGGGGCCTCTTTTCTTAGTAGGGGTAGATTAAAAAAAAAAATGAAAAATGATTTTCACCTTGATAATTTCTTTATTAATTCTTTGAGTTAGTTATACATAAGAAAAAAAGAAACTTAAAAAAAGAAAAATTCTCCTCCTTCTCCGTACCGTTATATTTCAAAATGTTCATTTCCAGTGAGATATCTCGATACTGATATCAAATAATCACAGGATATCATTTATACAAAATGAAGAACATTTTTTAAACAATTCCACGGAAAAGAATAACGTTAAATGCTATCATATTTTAACCAAAATGATTTTCTCCATTTAAATCCTTTACTAAATGTTTTGTCTTTTTATTTTAATGTTTTAATTAACTCTAAAGAAAAAAGGTAACTTCATCTTTTTGTGATTGTAGTACATCTTAAATGTAAAAAAAACTTAAGTAGCTATACATATTATATAGTTTTTTATTATTCTAGTAGATCTTAAATTTACTTTACTATAGATAAATATTTTTATGATTTTCTTACATTTACATCGCTATAGATCTTATATAGCATTCTATGATTAGGGTACATCTTAAATTTACATCGTTCTAACTCTTATATAGCTTTTTAATGATCATAGTAAATCTTAAATTTACAAACCTTACATAGATACACATATATAGTTTTTGATGATTTTATTATATTTTAAATTTACGTCGCTATAGATCTTATATAGCATTCTATGATTAGGGTACATCTTAAATTTACATCGTTCTAACTCTTATATAACTTTTTAATGATCATAGTAAATCTTAAATTTACAAACCTTACATAGATACACATATATAGTTTTTGATGATTTTAATATATTTTAAATTTACATCGCTATAGATCTTATATAGCATTCTATGATTAGAGTACATCTTAAATTTACATCGTTCTAACTCTTTAGCTTTTTAATGATCATAGTAAATCTTAAATTTACAACCCTTACATAGATACACATATATAGTTTTTGATGATTTTATTATATTTTAAATTTACAACGCTATAGATCTTATATACCTTTTTATGGTTATAGTACATCTTAAATTTTCAAAGCTTACATAGCTACTCTACACATATAGTGTTTTTGGTGATTATAGTGTATTTTAAATTTACACGGCTGTAGATCTTATATAGCTTTTTTTATTATTATATTACATCTTTAAATTACATCGCTATACATCATACATAGTTTTTATGATTATAGTACATCTTAGAATTAATGAGGTTTTTAAACTTCTGGAATGGACTAAAGCTGAATTCGAACTATAATTCTGTGTATGTATCTGATACATTTATCACTTAGCGTCGTCTCAACATGATATACTGCTTTATAATATATATTATACACCTTATCGTCATTTTTATATAATAATGTTAATTATACGCTAATAATTGAGAATGGTGTAGAAATGTTCCACTTGTTAAACCCTTTTTGTCTTTAAGAATGTCTTGCTTTCGTATTCCCATTTTCTCTCAGTACTAACATTAATAGGAATAATTTGTATTTTTTTTTTCAAAATGGAAAGCATTAAATTCATTTAAAACTTTATCGAAAACTAATAGTTCGTTCGCTAAGAAATAAATCTGAAAAATACTATTTTACATTGTATTACAAATCTTCAGTATTATCGCAACTAAAAAGGCATTAATAACTTTGTAATCCACGGAACTGCACTTGAAAAATCATAATAAATACTACTGTACTAGCCACCGTTTTGTAGATTATATACTGAAAGATACAATGAAAGCGTAATTTATATAGAAAATAATGAAGGAAGGAAAAGATGTGATATTATTATAGAAAAACTATCATAGTAAATAATCTTCATACATAAAGCTGTATCTTAATGCTAAATAATTTATTTTAATTATATGGTGAATTTTTCAACATAATTTTCTATATTTGTCAACGCACTTAACCTCACGTTCCCCATTAATGAAATAGACCGAAGATTCATCTTCTATGTCTTTTGTCTCTTCAGGACATAGGCGATCATCACCTGCTAATCTCTTGTTGCTCTTAGCAACATTTGTTCTTCATCCATCCATTGTTCTTCCTCCATTCATACACGCCCGTTAGGCAGGTGGCCCGTTGCCTTCCCCTGCCCATTTTACCTCTGATATGACTTGTAAGTATCAAATTTTCCAAAGCCTCCTTCCTTGTTATATGTCTAAGAAATTCCAGCTGTCACTCTTTTTGATTCTGAGTATAAGTCTCCTTTTTGTTTTCACTTTCCTTAAGACTTTTTGTTGCTTATGCATTCCTTCAGTCATATTCGCAGCATCCTTCTGTAGAGCCACATTTCGACTGCCTCCATTCTCTTCATATGTTAAGAAAACGTACAGCATTTACTGCTATATAAGCAGAGACAATTTCAGCTCAAATTCAGGTAATAATTGTTTTAAGCTTCAGTTTTATTAGGAAAACCTTATATATATATATATATATATATATATATATATATATATATATATATATATATATAGAAAAAAAATAGACCAATTTTAAGGATCCATTATAATAATTTATTTCACCAGAGCCCGTTTAAGAACGTTGGATCATCAGATAACACTTCCCAAAAAATGAAACGAAAGATGAAATGAAAATTCACACTTTTGACGGGTAGTATTAAGTTTATGTAATTTAATAGAGAAGGTAGCGAGGAGTGGTGTGAGAGACATGATCGATTTTAGAGAGGGCTTATTTTAATATATATATATTCTGTCCCATGATGAGGAATTATATATATATATATATATATATATATATATATATATATATATATATATATATATATATATATATATATATATATATATATATATATGTTTATACGTCTTTTATGGATACATTTGTTTGAGTAAATGCTTTGTTGTTGGTTTTTTTTTTTAATTAGACAACATTAATTACATTTACTGACCTGAATGTTCCATAAATTTCGTAGAATATATGCATCTTCTGGCAGGAAATCGAACTTGTATCCTATACAGAACCGTTATTAATCTTGGCGTGCTATAACCATACAGCCACAAATAATTTCTCCTGCGTAATTTCTTGAACATTCAGGCCAGTAAAGGCAATTAATACTGTTTAATTAAAAAGAAACAGAGCATTTACTCAAATAAGTGTAACCATAAAAAACGTACAAATAGAAAATATATTAAAATATTTGTCAGAAAATTTAATCCATTTCATATATATATATATATATATATATATATATATATATATATATATATATATATATATATATATATCGAAGTCGGAGAGCGGAGTTCGAATTACAGTCGAATCCATTACATTTACTTACATGCTAATACCCTTGCAAAGGTATTCATCCTCTTCTCCCTCCAACTACAGGTAAATAGCAGGACAAACTGGGTTCTATAGCCTTGGATGGCAACTGGTCTAGGAGAAAGACAACTCTGACTTCAAAACCTGCGGAGGGTCGTTTGGGGACCTTGCGGCACGTAGTGCACAAGGTCTCTGTATTCCGCCCTTCAAAAAGTGTAGTTGGTTCTGCACAAAGCCTTCAACACTATAATCAAATCATATGTGTTGGAGTTTGACAGTCGATTCCGAGAAACTGAGCTGCTTTGACCCTCATACGTCGAATATATATATATATATATATATATATATATATATATATATATATATATATATATATATATATATATGTAAACGAGGAGGATCAATAAGTTCGTAGTCTGACACTGTTATTAGGACTGAAATTCTATTTTTATAGTTTTTAATAGATATAATTCCTGGGAAAAAATCCCCGGCACAGATTTATAGAGTGATAAAATATACATCTGCGGTCCTGATTTTTTAAAATATTTCCATTCCTAAAAAAATTACTCCTTTCTCAAGCCAACATACATCTTTATAAAATTATTCAAATATTTAAAAAAAATTAAAATATATAATAAATAAATTAATCTCAAAAAAAAAAATAATTTGAATATTGATTGCATTAATTCAATATTTAAAAAAAAACAAAAAACTGTTATTTAAAATATATAATACATAAATTAATCTAAAAACAAATAATTTGAATATTGATTGCATTAAAAAAAACTGAATGACATCATTTATTTGCTTTTAGTAGATATTAAATTACGTCATAATTTACTGAGACATTTCAGTTAGCCTGATGAATATTTATGAGCGTCTCTTAACTAAATAAAATTTGCTTTGATAAAATCCATCATGGGATGAAACGCGTCTACTAAGATAAGTTTTCCTTTTGTCTAAGTCGGGGAACCAGGCTGCTGTTAACCTGTTAAAATTTTTTTCTTTAAAAATGGAAATACGCTCACGCGAATTCCAGCCGAACCCAACACGCGTGGGCGCGGAATAAATGCTCCTATTCAAAACAACACAAAAATAAAATACATCTTAAACAGCCAAAACCTGTAGGAAAAGCCATAACACCAAAAATACCCCCATCCTTGAAAATAACTAAAGAAGTGGCTGAAAGCATTTGGGACAATAAAAACTATGGAATCTTTTTGTACTCCCTTACACTTACAAAACAGAAAAAACGTACGTATGCTGGAAAAACTAAATAAAGAATTTATTAAATCATTTTTCTGCCATATTTAATGAAAGATTTTGAAAGGAAACATTGCTACTCAAACAGATAGATAGATAGATAGATAGATAGATAGATAGATATGCCATCCATAGGCAAACTGTTTTGAAGTATTACAGCCCATTAGTGTGGCTAGATACCCGATTGTCTCAAGCCAGGATCAGAAACCCAATTGTTTTGGCATCAATCAGAGATTTTTCCCCTGAGCTATCAGCTCCCAACAGAGAGGAGTGTGAATTTTTACGTATTTATTTTAGAATTTCAATTCATGGAAGAGCTTTGCATCAGCAGTAGCATACACACACACACACACACACACATATATATATATATATATATATATATATATATATATATATATAGTTTATGCAAAACTAGGTAATCCGTATGGGTAGACCAAAGGAGGATGATATCCAGAGAGCTCAATGTAAATTCAGAGCAAATATGTTTAAATAAAAACAGACCACTTTAAGGTTCCATGAAATTCTATTTTTATAGTTTTTAATAGATATAATGGATCATCAGACTTTTTAATAGATATAATGGATCATCAGACTTTACTTCCAAAAGTTGAAATGAAAAGTCTGATGATCCAGAGCCCTTTAAAAGGGTTGTGGTGAAATTACATGGAAAGAAAATCTCGAACAGTTAAATGCTTTCATTTCTTTATATAAAAATGTTTTTTATGTACTGCAATAAATATAAGCTCTTAAAATGCAAAATATCACAGTAATTCCTGCTTTATTTTTAGAAAAATTGTCAATAAAATGTGACTTCTTTTATTATCTTTGATTTTTTTTTTTTTTTTTTTTTTGTAGATGTTGTTATAAACACAACGTTTCGGCCAAGTACCCTTTACCTTCATTCAAATTAATGGACACCTGAAGTTTAGGTATAATAACAATCTATATGAATCAAAGACGGGGAGCATTTTGCGAATAAAACAAAATATACCGAAAATCCGTCCCTCAAACATCAAAAAACAAAACATTATCAAAAGCGGTACCAATCAACCGTAATAACCAAATGTCGAAATCATTTAATGGACTTAAAAGGCCCCAACAATATACCACTAATGCACTTACGGATATCTTGATCAAGTATTGAAATTCACACATGATGTTTCAACAGTTACGAAAAAGAAACATCCCCATACGGGAAATATAACGCAAAATTCAGCTAACAAAAGATATCTCCTATCAATAAAACTGATGATTGCCAGAGGATACCTATAATAAAATCTAAGATGAGAACAATAATTTGAATATATCAATTAAGTCAAATTATCTCATGATTACTTGCCTAGGAATTCTATGCTCTACCTCTGATCTATGTCCGCCAGTAGACAATATAAATCATAGTAGCGTCGTAGTCGTAGTTGTAGTGATAGTAAACAGTTCAAGTCGTTTGTTGCAGCGTTGAGTTGATAATAACGATTACTGTTGTTTTTGAGGATGATAATGGCACTGATAATGATGCTACTGATGGCGTTGAAAACGTTATTCTGAAACGCAAAGTGAACATAAACCATTTTCCAGAGAAGCTAAGAAGTGAAAAAAAAAAAGCTAGAAGAAAGCCTATCCATCCATCCGCCTGTCCTCTTTTCTGCTCCGTTCTATGTCTTTTTTTTTTTTTTTTTCTTTGCTTGCCCGTCTGTCCAGCCATCCAACCAGGCGGCCCGGCCTCTGATGTTTATAAGCTTCTCAGTCAAAGCTTATACAAAAAGTGACCCTTTCGCCTACTTGGAGAGGCTGGAATTAGCAGCCTCCGAAAGAAAGAAGCTGATTGAACCATAACTCCTCGAGGAATTTCGTGTGTCTTTTTTGTTTTTTTTTGTTTTTTTTTATTTATTTCTTTTGTTTTGATTTGTTTAGTTTTTATTTTCGTTTTCTTCATCTCTTTGTCTTAAGCAGCTTAATATCCCTTAAGGGAAAATAATGTCGATGTGGAAGAAGAAGAAGAAGAAGAAGAAGAAGAAGAAGAAGAAGAAGAAGGTGGACAGTTTAAGAACTAAAGTTGCAAGAGGAGTTTGTTGATGATGAAGAAAAGAGAAACGAGAAAAAAAAGGCGCGCAAACATGACAAAAAGAATGGCGGGGTTCGACCAACAAACAGGTGATGGAAGACGGATGATGGACGTTGTCATGTGATAATACGCTGTTTGTGCCTTAAATGACATATAAAATGTCATCTTCTTTCTGACCCATCATATAACAAACGATTGGAGTTTTTTTTTTTTCCATTGTATACATTTTGCACAATTTTATACAAAATAAACACTGATTTCTTTCAGCCAATTTCTACACTTCCTTTTCTTCACATACACATTTTGGTTATGGCGTGGTGTCGAAACAAAATAACTAATAATTCTTAATTATTCATCAACGTTTTTTCTAATTTTCTTAATACCCCTCAGAGCCATCTGTCTTTCTGTCATTCATCTTCGTTTCTCAAATCTTGTTTTTTGTTGTTGTTGTTTTTTTTTTTAAATTCGTTGCTTCTTTTCTGGGGAGAAGCAGCAAACTGTCTGCTAGGAAGGCTAATATTTTGCGAAATCTGTGGTTGTGCGGTTCGGCCAGAAAAACAGTCCAATATACGAGCTATGAACTTGAGGTGTGAAAATCAAACAAATTTGTAAGTGTTTTTAACAGACGACAAATGACACCGAAAGTAGGAGGTGTATTGGAATACCGAAAGATGTCTTCCGAAAACTAAACAAAGTATTAAAAACAGTAAAATTTCATGAGAAACAAAGCAAAGACTGATATGTAATATCCAGTGGCATAGCTAGAATGGAGCACTTTTAAGGGGGCGGCAATTGTATCTGCTCTTGGCTATAAGCCTACAGCAGACACAATAAAAGTGGTTTTAATGTCGGGAGAGTACTCACAGTTGAAGGATCTTTTCGATTTCGTGTAACTTAAACTATGGTATACACATATATTCGAATATCTATGGTCTATAGACCGACAATTGACAGATGAAATAGTTTTGGGCGATGTCATTGAAGAATTTGCCAACAAAAAAGCAAGAACAATTACTTTATAGAAAATTGTAATTTTCATTTCTGAAATAAAGGTGGCCCTAATATTTTACATTTTTTTCGATGCTACTATAGCGTGAGGTCAGGTGAGGCCATGTGAGGTCTACCATGAATATTTATATTCTGTCTCACATTTTCTAAACATGTGAAACGGGAGGTAGATCTCACGCTATATTGAAGTAGACCTCACGCTATAGTAGTACCCATTTTCCCTCTATGTCATTTTTGCTTTTTAACTGTTTTTGATAAAGTTTAAATATGTTTGGTGTGTATTATGCTGGTGCAAAAATAATGTCGTTTTTTGGCGTTCAACTTGACGTCAAAAAACGACATTATTTTTGCACCAACCTAATATTTGAAGCATACTATATTTGAGTATGTGAAAGTAATATTATAACGGTACACAAATTAGTTTTATAACTTTAAGAGTGAGCTACTGCGCAATATGTATTTTGGGGGGAGACATGGATTGTAAACTCTAGGGCAGCCCCGGGCGGCACACACTCTAATTATGCCCCTGATAATATCCATCATCTTTATAAGGCAGTAAATGCTGGGCCTAATGGATAGCGTGTCGGATTGAGGAATCAGAGAGCCGAGTTTGAATTCCATTCGAATCCATTACATTCACTTACGTGCAAATGTCCTTGGGAAAGGTATGAATCTTCTTCTCCCACAGCTATGGGTAAATAGCAGGACAGACCGGGTTCTATAACCTTGGATGGCAACTGGTCTACCGCAGAAAGAAATGGCACCTACTGCGGGAAAAATCTGCCTCGTCAGTCATGTATCGAAAGATACATGATCGTCTAAGCGTGTATCCCGCAGGGCACATAACTGATTGATTAACCCTTTGAATCCTGCGTTTCTGAACAATTTTAACTCTTCTGTTTGAGCTCCTGTGTCAAAATTCGCAAATAATTGGTTTGTAATGCTTCACGGTAGATATAAAAATAGTTACAAGTGTTTATCCACATTTCAACTTGTGGCTGGGTGTTACAGTTTTTTGGGTATATACTATACATAACTAGTGAGCGAGTCAAAATGACTTATTTCCCTTTATAGTCGACCAATAGAAGGTTGACCAATCAGAAGCCGCTGAACATTGTATCCGTCGTGTATAAAGGCGGCCATCTTTGTTTCCTCTACCGGAAGGACCAAAGTCGACCAGGAGAAGGATGAACTACACTCTGCTGCGATATCCACTGCGAACCTGCACTACGCTTTCCTACTGTCTCCGAAATATTCACTGCCAACCTCTGGATTCTATGCTCGAGGACGACCGTCATGAAAATGTCTAACTGGGTATTACGTCGTTTTTCTCTACCACCGGTAAAGCAGTGATCACGGCTGAAAGGGTTAATCTTACATTTCAGAACTGATCTCCAATTAGATCTAAAAATGATTCTCTCTAATCTCGTCTCAAATGATCGCTCCTAGCCGTCTATCAGCCTGCATATATTTGCGATGATCCGTTCTATTTACCAGGTAAAATCGTGCGACAGACCATAAAGCCCTGCCCTCGCATAAAGGTTTAACTGCAATCGGTATTTGCTATATAGAACATTAACCAAGACGGACACGCTATGTCTCTTCCTCGGAATTGAATCACCCCGTGTTCCTAATGTAAGGTTCCATCCAAACAGCTCTTTTTCCAAGAACTGTTACTGTTAGAAAAAGACTCCCACGTAGGTGCTTACCTGAATTCTTTATTCTTTACCTCTTTAAGTCAATGCTCAATCGTTATCTATCATTCTTATCTTCATAACCCACCCTTTCTCTCACCTTCTCTTCTATTTATATCGAACACCTCATTCATCATTCTTCCGGCTATAACCTTTTACTTTAAGTGTCTCTCTCTTCTTGTACTGGGTAAAAAATAGTCTCAAATCAATCAGGCACCTCTTCTGGCATCTAGTCAAATGATTCAAGATAAACTGAACACTTACCAAAGAATTTCGCCCGCTTTATGAAATAGAAATCATTTTGGTATCAATTTGATTGAAGAATATATTTCATGTTTTGTACCTATATCCTCTGCCACCTTTCTGGAAACTTCATAATTCCATCTCCCCAGAACATTTCATGTTTCTCAAAGAAAAAGCACCACTGTGCAATTCTAAGTAACTGAATGTTTCGTTAAGAGAAATTTGCAATGACCTGAATAAATCATTATTTGAACGCTCAGTATACGATGAATATGGCGGAGAACTAAACCTTAATAACTATTGCCTGTCATTAAAGAAACATTCAGTCTAGTGATATCTGCCTAAAATATTACATCATTTATCTAAATCTGGACGCTTTTCATCTCTTGTGGCTTTCAGCTTAATTGGAAACAGTACTTGTTCGAATCATTTTTTTGGTTCTCTAGAAAAACGTTGGGAATATATATATATATATATATATATATATATATATATATATATAGAGAGAGAGAGAGAGAGAGATAGATAGATAGATAGATAGATAGATAGATAGATAGATAGATAGATAATATTAGTGGTTAATATATATATATATATATATATATATATATTCCCAAGAGGATAAAATCCAGGTAGAACCCAACGTCCAGGACAGAATAAGAATATAGTATTTGCATTTGTAGGTCTGATGAAGCATGCCTCCCAAGGCCACTATTTGGTGAGGGCGGTGGATTGGTCGTTGATCCTCCCACCCACCAGGTCGATGCTTGGACTTAAGGTAAGCTGTACATTCACTTGTTATCATGAGGAAGAAAGCGGACAAACACTTGCTGCCCTGTGTGAGTATAATTTCGCTCTACCGAAAACTCATTTTAATTTTTTTCGATTTTCTTTAATTCTTTACTTTTCTTTTTTAATCTTTAAATTTTATTTTATTTTATTTTATCGTATTTTTTTCTCCCCCTACTCGTCAGTGTGTTTGCCCATAGTAACACTTTGTCCTAATCATTCTAACCTATCTGATCGTCGAGTTAGAAATCTCGTTTCGAAAGAAAAATCGGAAAAAAGGGAAAATTGAATGTCTTTGGCTAGATGCCAAATTGTCTCGTCAGTATTCTCATGATCGTGATTACGTTTCTAATGTAATAAATTATAACCATGGAATATTACTGTTTGAGCCTTATACATACATATATATATATATATATGTGTGTGTGTGTGTGTGTGTAATGAAATGGCTTAAGTCCGACAGATATTGATTTTCTGTTTATAGGTTATTTATACAGATACAATTTATTTAAGTAAATGCTTTTTTTTTATTAAACAGTATTAATTACATTTCCTTACCTGAATGTTCGAAAAATTTCGTAGAAAATATGCATTCTCCAACAGGAATTGAATCTACATTCCTACACGGAAACCATCATTTGACCTAACGTGCTATACCACGTTAGTTCAAATGGCAACTCCCTTCTAATCACAATACTAGGTACATATTTATCTCGCGAGATAATAGCAGAGCTCTGGTTAAAATTCAATCCTTTGGTGATGAGACTGGAGGGATCCCTCTAGAGCTCGGGTCACAGCGGTGATATATGGAGGCCACGCGTTACCCAGCCCAAATGCTCTCCCTACAGGCCATATGGACAAGAACCAAATTAATACATGACATTAAATTTGTGGCCGGCTTGGTTAGTGTTAACAGCCAACCGCCTTCGGGGATCCACTCCAGATTTTCTGTTTGCAACTACTCTCATTACTTTAAATCGGGAAGATGACGTCCGTTAGCCTGGGAATCAAGTGGATGGAAAACACTGATTTTAAACCTTCGCTGCCTTTCAATCATATCTAAACACGGTAAAAGGTATAAAAGTAAATTCAGTCCCATTATATACAAAATATCACCTTTTTTTGATGAAGGTTTATCTTTGGCTGGGTTCCATTAAGAGTGGTTCATTTTGCTTGCTCACCAATTGCTTCTAACCACGTTATTGTAAATATCCTCTTTTCATCGCACGTCACAATTTGTTTAAAAACCAGGAGATTTTCCATAGATTAAGCAGCACATCATGCACAGAAATATAGTCCAGTACGTTTCTTTTAAGCTTTGCTATTCAAACTAGTACACACACCTTGATAGTTATACTTACAATGTTTCGACTGTTTTACGTAAATTTAAACGAATAGAGTTATAAATATGTTATTTCATACTGTATTCAAGCTTGCTACCATTTCTGCTAGTCTAGTTACATTGAAATCTCTTTTATTTATTAAATTCACGAATTAAAAAAATCAGCAACAATTTCAACAATTTGAGTACGAATTCTTGCTCAGAAATTAAGTACTTCAAGATCTGAGGTCACGGCTATATCACATTGAAACATCATTTTCCGTACGATCACTGAAGTTAAAGAATGCCGAGCCTGATCAATACCTAGATTAGGAATACCGAATGATGTGTGGATGGTGTAATAGATAATGGATCGGAATTGTTAATTCTCGCTGGGTTCGTTATATTCAGTTTGAGAAAAGTATGAATCCACCTCTTCTCCCCCGAGCTATGGATTAATTAGTAAGACTCGTATCAGTAAACCATTATTATTTTTTTTTAAATTCCTACAATCTAAAAAATTATTTTCTGGCTTTAAATAACTTGTAAAAAGGTTGACAAGCCGTAAAAAACGAATCAATCAATCAAATCCGAGTTCTTTTTAAGCTTTTCACCCCAAGCAAAGTAGGAGTGCCACTAGCACGCAAGGGGTTACAGAGAGTGAGAGGCAAGAGTAAAGAGGCGTGATAGAGGAAAGAACGAAGAGAAGGACAGGGAAATGATCAAGGCATGTGGAGATGTCGATTGACATTGCATTTGAATAGTTGGAGATTATAGCTATCAGGGAAGCAAGTAAGAGTTCCACAGGCGGGAAGTGCGAGATATGAAGCTATTGGAGAAGAAGAGACGACTACATTTAACCGTTTCGACAGTGAAAGGGTGGGATTGAGATTCCGACCTAGTAGCACGTTTAAATTCATGCAGTTTGGGAACTATCGAAAGTAGCTCGTCCGAGCAGTTACCGTGAAAGTATTTGTAGAAAAGACAGAAGGAGGTGACTGCACGTCTGTGAGAGAGCAACTGTAAACGAAATCTCAGATCAGGGCCAACCACATTGCATATCCGTCTCTGGATTTTGTCAAGGACCTTAAGACGACAGCGGAGGCTCCAGACCATATATGACAGCAGTATTCCATGCAAGGGCGAATGGTTGATTTATAGATTTGAAGGATGGAATCGGGCGAGAAAAACTTTTGGCGCGACACAGGGAACCAACTTTCCTTGCGGTAGATGAAGCTATTGATTCAATGTATTCGTTAGCAGACAGTGTGAGACCAAGCAGTCGTAGAGAGGTGCTCACGTGGAGTTGAGACATGGGAGGCAGAGAGTATCCTCTCTGGTGGGTAATAGAGAGCAGTTTTGTTTTTGAGGCATCAAAGTTAACCAGCCATTGTCCCAGTCAATGACCGATTGGAGGTCCTTTTCAAGTTGATTATAAATAATAAATAGTAATAGAGTAGTTGAAAGATTTTTACGTGAAAAATGGGTGAGACGGCAATTATTCGTAAAAAGTGCGAGTTCATAATAAAACGACCACAAAAAGAAGTAACAAAAAAAAATGTTAGAGAAACAAAGGGAAAGACTTCAAAAAGAAAGAAAAAATCCCAATTTCTGAAAGAGAAAAAAAGAGTTTTCAAATAGCCAATGAGGAACAAAGAATTTTTGTAACACCCTCCTCATACATATTGCATTTTATGCCGCACATACAAAGTCCAAGTTTCCTTTTGCATTCTCAGCCAAAACCTAGATCTACTCCTGAAGGCTGTAATCAACCGCAAGTAATATTCTTTTGAATAAATCTTCCTTCTTTTCACATGATATCCTCCAAATTTTGGATATTCTAATATTCACGCGTTCTCTCACTTCACCATTCTTACTTTCACTTTCAGTTTCATTCTTTCTCATCAGAATACATAGCAAGTCGCGTAATCAGAGCTTATTACAGCCTTATCGCTTAAGTCTAACACTTTCACTAACGTACGTACAAACACAGACAATGATCTTATCTCTCCCGTTTCCAAACTTACATCCACACCTTCCTATAATTCCACTTTTCATTTTGAAATGTAATTTCCTTGACACCACTCTTCTCTCTTTCTCTCTCTCGCTATCTATCTCTTTTTCTTTCTATTTCCCCCATATATATATATATATATATATATATATATATATATATATATATATATATAGAAAATTATGGAGGTGTCTCGGTATATTTTGAAGCAGTTATTAGCAAATATTTTGATTCTGATTTGAAATTTTCACTGCATAATATTAAATCTGTCTGAATACTGGAGAGTTGTTGGGTTAAGTGCATTGACATGGAAGGAAATTATGTTGAAAAAAGGCTTGTTCTTTTTTAAATAAATTCTTTATTCATAATTAGGCACAAATTGATGTAACTTCGTAAATGCATATATATATATATGTGTGTGTGTGTGTGTGTGTGTGTGTGTGTGTGTGTGTCACAAACAAACACACACAGACACGCATATATATATACGTATGTGATGCTCTTGCAAACACACGCATACATATATATGTGTGTGGCGCTCTCACAAACTAACACACACGCATAAGTGTGCGTGTGACGTTCTCAAACACACACACCCATATATATAGGTGTGGGTGCCTATGCGTGTATAAATGATTATCTCACAAACAAACATACATGCATGTGTGTGTGTGTGTATGTGTGTGTGTGTGTGTGATTGAATGTGATAAACAAGGAAAATCTTATAAGTTTTTTATCATGTTTTTCAATCGTTCTTTTTCTTTTGGAGGGGGTGGGACTAAGAAAATGTAGAAACTGTCCGTAATCATTATTGTCCCAAGCGCTTTCAGCCAATTATCCATTTTCAAGGGGTACGTTGTTAATATGTTTTCTATATTTGTGTTCTAAATGGTCTTGTCACGAAATAGCGTTAATTCTATGCTGTGCGAGAAGAAATGTGGTTGTGATTCCATGTTAGGGTGTCTTTTATAGGATAGCCAAACCACGTTACTTCCATTGTCAAATAGTACTTTGCTAGAATTGTTTTATATAAAGAGCATCTATTGTCTTAAGATATTGTCAGCAATTGGATTTCTTTAGAATCATAGTGTTATCAACAATTTTTCTAAAAGGCAGCTGTTTGTATGGGGTTTTATGGCACTGGGATCACTTAAGTGGTTTTTCATCCTTCTAGTGACTGTCGTCGACGTATATGGAATGTAGATAATAGGTTTCTGAAAAAAGACCCAATCTTCTACTGTGCAGCGAAATTTATTTGGCTTCATAACTCTTCCGACAACCTTAATCGTAAGTTAGAAGCTGTGGTCATGTTATTTTCATGGCTAACTCTATATAAACACACAGATCTTTTCCTGTGCATTCATTAGTTTGTTCATTGAATACTGCTGCTATATGTGGTCTGATTCTCCTACTATATATCTCGAGATACTTGACAAAATTCAAAGAATGGCCGGTAATGTAATCGATCCTGACCTGGAATCTCGATTTCAGTCAATTTCTCACTGATAGTTTCCTTCTATTTTTTTCTACAAATATTTTTATGGCAATTGTTCTAATGACCTGTTCTTAATGCCCCGACTGTATGAATTTAAGCATTCTACTTGATTGAAAACTATATCTCGCCGTTTTACTGTGGAAGAAGCTAGATGTAACCGTATATTCTATTTCAATACTTTCTTTTCTCGCAATTCTCGCCTGTGGAACCCTCTTCCGGTTTCTTGTTTCCCTGCTACGTGCAGTTTTCAAACATTTAATTCAACGTCAGTCGCCATCTACTGTCTTCCTGGATCCTGTTCTTTCATTGTCCTCGCTATAATCTTCTCATTCTATTTCACACCCAGTAACACTTTGCGCCTTAGTGGCTTTATCGCCTTGCTTGGGGTGAAATGATTAAAAAAAACTTCAAAGATTCCAATTATACAATTAAAAGTTTATACCTACTTGGGCTCACTTTTTCACCAACATGAAGTTATATTGCATCAGTTACTAGATCTACTTCAAGAAAAGTTTGTTCATTGTACTGTGCCAGACAATCATTCTCATCAGAGTCCATCTGGCACATTTATAAATCTACCATTTATCCTTACATTGAATATTGCTACCATATCTGGTCTGTTGCTCCTACTATTTACCTCTTGTTCCATTCTAATAGATTCTTTTCACACACTTCTCACTTGTCGAAACCCCTTCTGATTTTTTACTTCCCTGCCAACTACAATCCCCCAAAAATTTGAGCACAATGCCAATCTTCATTTTCTGCTTTCCTGAATGCTGTTCCTTTATTATCTTTCTCCTCATTTCTCCACATACCCTGTACCCCTCCTCTCCGTCCCAGTGGTATTATCGCCTTGCCTGGGTTGAAATGATTAAAATAAATCTCTTAATGCAATGTAATGTCCAGTGAAAATGGGAAAAATTCTACACCAAACACGAAATACAAATGCCAAAGATACTTTACAGCATTAAATTCTATTGACCAATGAAAGTATCAGAAAATGAGTAGGACAATAGGATAGGATAAATGTAATCTGACGTTAAATTTCATATTTCATGGATTCAAGCGTCACTTTGATAAACTGTCGAAAGAATTCAAATATCTACTCATCGTTCAGCTGAGCTCTCCCAATTTTCACAACGAATATAACAGTTCAGTTGCCTATTGCTAAAGGAGTTAATTAGGAGGAAGTAATTTAGTCCTTCGTTCACTCAGCTAATGATTTATTGCATTAACTTTTGCGTCATGCTATTAAAATTTCATCAAGGTGCCGAGCAGTGGAAATGAGTACAGGGAGAAATGGGCTCATGCCTATACTCATGGACAGTGAACCGATGTTAACATAAGCAGTCTCGACAAGGAACCGAAATTTTGATTCCGATGAGAGTTACACCTATTTTTATGCCCCTGCCTCACTCTAGTGAACCGTACTTATATATATATATATATATATATATATATATATATATATATATACCCTCACCCTGAAAATCTGTTTAGGTGAAACCTAGGTAGGTTGTTCCTGGCTCTTTAGGATTTATTTCATATATATATATATATATATATATATATATATATATATATATATATATATATATATATATACCTATGTATAGGATTGGTGTCGATGGAATAAAATCCAGTAACCAAAATCACTATTCTTAAAAGAATGCTCAATACAAAATAGATAAAATAATATAACAGCGTTTCCCTTATTGAGAAGTGTTTGGTTCATTTAAACTTTTTAAAACTCTTTATTCTACATTCAACAACATCAATTGAGAAGACATCAGAAGTGTTGAAACAAAATAGCTATTTTTGTAGTGATGTTACGACATGTTTATGCTATAATTTTTGAATAAATAAATTATATATATATATATATATATATATATATATATAAAGAGAGAGAGAGAGAGTCTGAGAGACTGAAGATCACTTGAGGTGTGAAAATGACATTCACCTTCTCTATCTCTGATACTGAACATTCTTCCATATAAGTATAGAAAATTTTCGAAGATTGTTTATAAATAGTAATTTCTCTGTAGCTGAATGGTATATAGCACGTCAAATCAAATGATGGTTTCTCGAACATTCAGGCCAGTAAATGCAATACTGTTTAATTAAAAACAGAACATTTACTTAAATAGTTTCTATAGAAATAACGTATAAACAGAAAATATATCATATATATATGTGTGCGTGCGCGCGTGTGTGTATGTATATGTATAAGTGGACATTGAGGTCAATACTCAATGATGACAGTCTGTTTCTTGTTTAAACGCATTCTTCAGGCTTATATATATATTGTGATGTCAACGAACACTCATTGACACTTTAGTAATACTCGTTTGTAGTAGAGACTTTGTAATCGAAGATACAACTGTAACAACGCAGTTGAACAATACTGGTATCAGACGCCCTCGAATAACATTCGCACTAATAGCTCTTGCTCGATAATATTCGCTCGAAAAGTAACCAGCGAATAGTGATCTGTATAGTGATCCGGGTAGTAATCCGTATGGTGATCAGTATAGAGAAATAGTATAGGGAATAGTATAGAGAATAGAGATCCGTATAGTAATAGAGGATAGTGTAGAAATAGTGATGACTTAGACGCCACGCTAATTCTCATATATTTCCTTTACTATCACATGATCTGGTTATTCAAAATGGGATCGCCTTTGATTGCTCTTCAAACTCCAGTGTCAATATATATATATATATATATATATATATATATATATATATATATATTGTGTATATAGGCAGCAATCCCTCTTTTATACATGCTTCGTTAAAGACCACTGACAAGGAAATGAGGTTAAGATTTTTATTTAATTCTTTTTGTATTTTTGTAATTTTTTTCTTTTCTGGACATAAATTATATAGAAATTAACATAATGTTCTGTATGTTCTAGCGTTTTTTGGCTATACTCTTAGTCAGTATCAAGTATGATTTTATCCTCATGCTCCGAGTTCTCATACTACTACCGACAGTATCGTTATCCTTTTTTATTAGCTTATTTTCTAACCTACTTTTAGCGTTTATTTATGTATCTATATGTATGAACAGATGGATATTATATTTTATGTATACATAATATATGTATGTAGCTCCATGTGTGAATTAGCTGATATGTGCGTGAATATGTGAATGTGCGTAGAAATATGTTCTTCTCTGCATCAAGTAAACCTTTGTGGATATATACAATTGTGCTGCTTGGATTTGTACTATTTTTCTCTCCCATTTTCTCGTCTGCCTCTCCACGGATTTGTTTCCTTGTATCTTTGCTTCTTTCATTATTTTTTGTTTGTTTGTTTTTTGATTCTTTTCGTTCTTTCTTTTTTTGTTTGTTTTTTGTTCGAACGACAACAAGGATTAACCTTCTACCAACATAATCCGACCGAATCCGTCAACACTGACAACGATTTAATCTGACTTCTCCCCATTCGCCCCACTTCGTCTCTAAAACTCCGTTCACGCCTACCCATAATTCCACATTTTGCTTTCCTCTCTCTTGATTTCCCTACTCTAAATTATTTATTTATTTCCTTGCAGTCTTAATTGGACACCATCCCTGTCACTTCATTTTTACGTCGGCCATGTTGGCTCGTGTTTAAGTCGTTTTATTAACTTGGAAATAAAACAGAATAAAAGATTTGAATTCGAGTAGATGTTATAGCTCATTCAGTAAGGTGTGTGTTAGCAGGTTCTTTCTTCATATTAATAAAAAGAGTATTCAAAGATGAACTTACGGCTACATCATGTTAAAACACCGGTTCCCATGCAGTCAACAGAGTTAAGCAACGTTGAGCATGATTAGTACCTAGACGGGTGACCGTTTGGGAATACCAGATGCTGTAAGCTTGTATGTGCGGGTGGTGTAATGGCTCGAAATTTTTATTCGAAGAGCCAAGTTCCAATTCCAAACAGGTTCGTTATAGCGAATTTTCCAGCGTAGCTTAGATGTGGCACAAGGCCGAAAGTATGGGGCACCCAATGAGGATCGAACTCACTACTCAGTCGTAACTGTTCTAGCGAGACAAGCTTGTTAACCATTACACAAGGTGCCCAAATAGGGTTCGTAATATTCACTTATATGCAAATACCCTTGAAGAAAGGCATGAATCCACGTCATTTCCCCAGCAATGGGTTAATTAGTAAGTCTTGTATCACTAAACCATTATTATCTAAAAAAAAATATTAAAAAAATCTTATAATCAAAAATATTTTCTGGCTTTAAATAACCTGAAAAGGGTTCATAAGCCGCATAAATCGAATCAGTCAATCGAAACATAGAATAAACCTTTACAACTGTTCAAATAGTTATCATTATATTAGCCGTTTCCCTGTAAGGAAACATTTGGCATTCATTGACTGAGCAGCCAGTACTATTTTCGGTTGATAGTTATAAAATCAGTGAATCAAATTCAAAGGTAAAATAACAGATATAAACATTCTTTTTGCTTTCTGAAATTTTTAACTGAGATTATTTACACTGTCAGAAACAAACACGGAAATGTAAGTTTTTTCTTTTACAATTCAGTATTTTTCCTATTCTTTTCTTAACATGGTTAAGTTACGGATACTGTACAGGTTGCGATGGATGAATTGTCGTCTAAATTACACAAAAATGAAAGTAACACTGACATCTCATTTTAACAGATATATTTACCGAAATTACACAAAAATATCTTGAAATACTAAATAGTAAATTTTATTCAATAAAATCTCCATTGGCTTCAACCACGGCCTCTAGACGACTTCGGAATCTCCTGCATCTCCTCTGGACGGTCTCCTTGTTTAAGTTGGTGAATGCTGCCATAATCCTTGCCTTCAGTTCATTTTTGATGTTACAAGGAGTTTTGTTGGTCTCTCGCTCAACTGCACCAAAACATAAAATTTAAGGGTGTTGCAATCTTGGCCAGATGTAAGCGGTGATGTGGTCGCAGAAGTTGTCTAATAGCCATGACTGGGTTCTCCTGTTCGTGTGACATGATGCAGAGACCTGTTGCCAGAGATAGGGTCTTCCATCAGCCAACCCCTTGACCCAGGGCAGCACTTGATATAGGCCTCCGTGTTGAGTCTGAAGCCCTCTGGGAAGATGAATGGAGGTATAACGTCGCCATTTCTAGTGAGCACTCCAAGCAACTACGTAATCACCATTAGATTCATCGAACTCTTTCCGAATGCTCTGCACTGTCCTTAGAGTGATACCCAAACACTCTGAAATGTTCGTATTGGTGCTTCCGGCGCAAATGCGTGCCGTTTCCAAATTTCTGGCAGAGTGAATTGTGTCATCGTATTCTTTTCCTCACAGACGGGGTGCTTCTTGTGTCTGACTGGAAGTTACCTTTTTAATGGTCTCGATACGATTGAAAGAAAAATGTGTGTTCTCAAATACCTGGCGCATCCCATATGTTTGTGCCTGTATGTACGAATATTTGCACACACACGCACACATAGATACGATGAGATATAGAAACAAGAATGAAAATTATTTTGAGGCCCAGTCAGGTTTGCCTAATCTGAGAAGGAAATTGAATTTATATTTTCACTTAAATTCGCCTTCTTCTTCTATGTGCCGCGTCCCTTCAGGACCTAGGCGATCATGGCTCTCCACAACTTTCTATCCCTTTTAGTCGTTAGTAGTTTTTTCTCGCTTTGCCAAGCCTTCCACCTCCCGTTCCGCCATCTATTCACGCGAGCCCATTAGGCAGCCTTCCCCTATCTCTCTTACCCTCCCCTCTCATTTTGCGTCCAAGAAATTTCCTCTCTCTCTCTCTCTCTCTCTTTCTCTCTCTCTCTCTCCCTGATCTTGTGCAGAATTGTTCTTTTTGTTGCCATTTTTAACACTTCCTTGTTGCTTACTCGCCCCATCTATGGAATTCTCAATATCCTTCTGTAGAACAAAATTTCTGTTGCCTCCAGTTTTCTATTTATCCGTGTGGCGGTTGTCCAGCATTTACTGCCATATAAGAGGATGGATATCACATAGTGTTATATTCCGTGATAATACGAATATATACTTGAAAAACAAGATGGATAAAATAAGTAAAGGTTTGTAAAAACCAGTACAATAAGAATAAAGGTAACAGTTATGCACAAGGTCGTCGCAAGTCAATCCAGTAGTGAGTGCTACTATTTGGAAGGTCGGTAGTTCTCGCATATGACCGAATCGTACTCAACATATCTCAGCTAGTAATATTTACCAACTTCCCAACAGGGTAGGATGTGGCACAAGGCCGAATTTAATGTGGGGCAATCCGAGCTCATAGGCTTGGCCAAAACTTCCCCGTAAACACCGCATAAATGGGTTCAGGTCTGTCTACCTCCCCGGACGAGACTCTGCCCTTCGGCATAGCCTCGTCCGGGTTCCTCTCTGCCCGAAGTCAGAGAATTCGAAAACAGCCAAGAGCTGAATAACAGATCCCAGCTAGAATATTTAGCTACCCCACCCACGGGGGTTGCATGTGGCACAAGGCCTGTTTAACGTGGATTCTCCGAGCCCGTAGGCTCGGCCAAAAATATTCCCTTTATAACCCGTATAAACGGGTTCAGGGGCAGTCCACCTCCCCGGACGAGACTCTGCCCTTCGGCCGATCTTCGACCGGGTTCCTCTCTGCCCGAAGCCAGCGAGTTTGGCTGTATAGCTGGAACAGATCCCAGCTAGTCTCTGTAGTCCATCGACTTACAGATACTTATAGCTTGTTACTACTTATAGTGCATCATGGTCACAACTCGTCTTAGTGGGGAGACAGATTAAATACCTAGTGTAGTCCCCCATGGGGGTGACAGGTTATTCCATTACATCACATAGCAACCCAGTCAATCAGAACAATAAGACTATAAGAGATAGTTTGATTTATCACTATCTTTTACGTGCATTTCACTAAAAATGTCCAACATTTTATGTTTTCAATTGGAAAAGTAGTCATCGATTGTATGTCTTCTATTTACGAAAGAGCAGACTTCGATTTTTTTCCCTCATTTATATCTTTTACATCCGGCTGGGTCCGCGTTGATAGCCTGCAAAGTGTTTAGATAAACACACTCAGGACGTATTAGTTCGACACGGCCTTGATAATTTAGAATCGGAATCGGTATAACCCAACATAACATTTTTTTATGGTTTTGTTCAATTATTGAATGCGGTAGATGTGAAAATCTCATCGGTAGGGACAACAACGCTATCCGTTCCGTAATGATATTTATCCGCCGACCGAATAGCGTAGAATTGGTAAATGGAAAACACACACACACACGTACATATTCAGGGATGTGTGCACATATACCTCGTTTGTCATGAGTTCTTTGCAGTGGTCATGGGACTGCGCTAATCTCCCACTAATAAACGATATTTGTGGAAAAAATCAAGAGAGCTTGGAACCAGATGTCCTCGAAAAATGCAAGCTTCATTGTTTAATATAACACAATAAATACTATCAACTACTTTAACTATTAAAACTACTAAGAATAAAGATAATACTCATAAAAAAAAGTGATGTTGTTTTTACTGGTAAAAATAATAATAATCCTAAGGTGTAAGGTCGAATGGAGTTGTGTTTTAACAGCAGTGAAATTGAAAATACGCAACAAATTACGCAGCACTTATTTCGATGAACCACATTACTTACAGCGATTACTTTGCTACTTATTTCATAATTTATCTAAAACAGTAAATTGATTAGTGCGTTACCTTAAATGAGTTTTTTCAAAACTTATAAAAGTGGGTTGAAAGCGTTAAATCGAATATCAAAAACTTGAAATTTATTATTATTTATTATGAATTTAAATTTATGAATTTAAATTAGGAGTTCAAAAACAATTTATTTATGAGATTTATTATGGAGGAAAGATATATGAGAAAGTGAAAAATTTTTCGTGTGATGCGTTTCACCCTCTTAGACATCATCAGACTAGGTTTATTTACGTTGACGTGACTACGCATGCGCACGAATGAGACGCTGGGGATATTAAATTTTGAAAAATGTTTTTTATATGTGTTTTGGGTATATAATTAGCCAATTCTATTTAGATTCTTTTTCTTCTCTTTTTTTTTGTTTCCATCACCAGTTTATCTCTGATCCTCCAGTCAACCACGATATCCTACAACAATCGCATCGATTTTTTCCCTTAAAATGCTATGTTTTTTGGGACCCTTTTGCACGTTTTCCTTTTTTATTGGTGGATGTTCATCTGAAGATTATGAAAATGACATTGAGTAATTCAGTTCTTCAATTGATAAAAGGTTACAAAAACGTAAAAACAGTCTTAGCTTACAATAATGACGGGGGGGTGGCTATAAAAAGGCACTGTTGATTAGTAGTTTAAACAATGGACTGACTATTGTTTACGTCATGTGGCAATAATTGCAAGTAAAATGATGCACTAAAATAAGTAACCTAGTATTTGCTTTAAGTTCTCTGAACATCAGTGTCAATTGAATATCATAGTAGTGCTAACTGAATTCTCTAAGTAGAGAGATGAGCAGCAACAGGTCTAAGGGAAAGACTACTCTGAATTAAAAAGTCCTAGGACCACGTTAAGCAGGAAGGTTTGACGTGGGGATAACAAGTCCAAACTATCAAACCCTGTTTGCCATTGAAACTGCAAATAAACGAAAGGATGTTGAATTGCTTTGTTATAACAGTCCTGTTATATGACAGTGAACACTGGACAATTTCCTCACAGATGAAAAGGCAATTTGAGGCAACGGAGACATGATTCTACAGGACGATGCTTGAGAATAGGACAAACTGAATATATGGGCAACGACGAAATTTTAAGAAAAATAGAAACACAAAGGACACTTGAAATTTCTGTCACATAATAACGAAGGATGGCTTGGAAAATTTCGTAAAATATATTGAAGGATAGATCAGAGAGTAACCAACGTAACTTGTGCAAAAGGTATTTTTCTAAAAGTAATTTAGATGTGGCACAAGGCCGAAAGTATGGGACACCTAATGAGGATCGAACTCAGTATTCAGTTATAACTATTCTAGCAGGACAAACATGTTAACCATTACACAAATTCGATGGTCCTAATGATTTTCTAAGCGCAGCTTAGATATTGAACAAGGTCGAAAGTGTGGGGCACCCTGTGAGGATCGAACTCACTACTCAATCGTCATTGATTTAGCGAAACAAGCATGCTGACAATTACACCACATCGAAGTACCCCGAAAAGTGACTGGGTGGGATAGTAATGGGACAAGCATTACTTAGAGCCACAAATGACTAACTACAGGTATCGTGAAATGCTCTTCTCGGGTGTAATGGAGGCTTTCGGTCCTGAATGACTCGCATTAATCCAAGAGACAACGAAACTTTCGTCGGGGTTTTGTTTTTGATTTACTTTTCTTTTAACCATTTTACAATAAGCAATGCAGTCCTGGGTATGACGATAAACCACATCCGGCAGCAAGGCCTCTGATCGGGATATTCTAGGTTTTGAGGAGCATGGGACCACCTCTTAATTCCTGCTGTTGCCAGGTCCAACCTGACCCAGGGTGGTAGCGCTTGGTAGAGTCTCAGTTATGGGCAAATAGTGAAACCTCAAACAAAAACAAATCACTATAAAGGCATAAAATACCTTTTTTATAGTAAAATTACCAACAATACATTTTTATATTGTAAAATTGCCAACAATACCAGTGTATAGTAAAATGACTAATAACACAATGAGAAAGCAATCCGACAAGCGATACAATTTTATAGAATTACCAACAATATATTTTATAGCAAAATGACTAATAATATATTTTATCTATAGTAAAAGACAGAACATTACGTTTAAAATAATTGTTGCGCAGTTGAAACCATAAAATTATGTTCAAATTATGTAGATTTCGGCATTAAATAACCCCTAGAGTTTGATATGCCATTAAACAAAATCAATCAATCAACCAAACAACATGATGTATGAACACTTGCATCACATTAATTCTTATAATATCCTACAATTTCTTAAAGAAACCAAACTGTATTTCAAAATATGTCTTAACAAAACTACAACATAAAACACACTTGTCACCACTCTAGAGATCGTGTTCCCACTAACATATATATGCACAAAAACCGAGTATCATCTAACATGTATTCAATTGTGAAGACAGAAAAACATCTATTTTTATTATTTCAAATCCCCACCCCAAAAAGATTAAATTAAATTTCGGCATTACATGACCCATAAGGAGTTGATATGCCATTAAACAAACAAACCAATCAAAGCAAACCACAAGGAAGGCGATAAAAGACACTAAGATGCAAGGGAGTACTGAGAGGGAAACAAACAGTGAGGACAATTAAAAAAAAACACAGGACAATTGATATCTATCTATATAATACTAAAAGTCTCTGATTCGTGCTTGCGTGGTGCGTCCGTCCGGTGCATAATAATGATTTAAGTTTCTTTCCACCTCTCTTTTTTTATTTTAGTTTTCTTTAAACTAAATACCCCCACGAGATCGCTAAAAAAAATCAGTATACGGTGATGAAAACATGTTCCAAACGTAATGAAAACATAATTTTATCGTCAAAGACATTATGTTATTATTAAGAGGAAGGATGAAAGTATTTTTTGATTATTTAATTAAATTTTTTACGCTTTTTTAGAACATTCGAAATATTGATTAAAAACTTTGTTTTTCTTGCGTCAGCTGTTGACTAACTTAGCAAATTTTCGCCTATTTCTTGCGTTGCAAAAATCAAATAATTGTTGAATTATTCATAAAGGATTGAAATTATTTTTGAAATATTTTTATTATAAAAACTTGGTAAAAATATTTTTTTTATTTTACATGTATGTCTCCCCCTTACTTAATTTATGAAAGCTTGAGAAATTCGTCGGAATAATTTTTAGTGACTATATTAGTTAAAAGCAAAGCTCTTTAAAGAAATTAAATCACCGATTTCTTGGCCAAAATGGGCCTATTCTTACTGAAAATCTATTCTGAATCGAAAAATAAAAAACGCAATAAAACTAAGACAGTTAATTAGAGAGGCTTTTAATTGCTTTTATAAATAATATATATTAAAGACAATATTGGCTGAAGAAAACAATTTTATCAATGAAAAATGAATACTAATTTTATTTTTAAAATAATTTCGATTTGTTTTTATATATGTATATAGATGGTTTCGTCTTCTTTAGGTCAGAAAAGAATGAAGGACAGATAAGGACATTTAATTTATGGCCCTTTTATTCTCAAAAGTCCCAAAGCATTTTCCTTATAGAGAGTTTTTTCTTTCATTCTGACCTGAGCAAACCAAAACCAACAGACGTTGTCGGTGAAACGCGTCGTTCATATTCTTTCCACTTTGTCTCATCATCTCGATACATATATATATATATATATATATATATATATATATATATATATATATATATATATATATATATATATATATATATATATATATATATATATATATATATATATATATATATATATATATATATATATGGGGTGGCGGTGGATAGCCTGAAGATTGCGTTCAAGCATGAAACACATTGTCGCTGATTGACCTCAGTGTCACTTTTATATATACCTATATATTATACCTATATCATATACATCAGTTTTATCATACATACATATATATATATATATATATATATATATATATATATATATATATATATATATATATATATATATATATATATATATATATATATATATATATATATATATATATATATATATATATATATATATACACACACACACATATATATATATATATATATATATATATATATATATATATATATATATATATATATGTGTGTGTGTCCACTCAATACGTAACGAAACAGTGGGTGGGCGATCTCTCGAATCGGTCCGTCCAAACCCAAAAAAGGAGACAATTCAGGAATCAAATAAAAGTACTGATTAAATGAGGTGGGAAAAGAGGGAAAAAAATTAAAGGCTCGTACAATGATATCACGTGGGTTCGTGACAGAGTGACATCACACGCTTATTTGGCCAATCAACGAGGCTTGACCGGTACAACGTCTTCCCGCTGGTATGGAATTCATGGTGAGCAGGAGTGTTGATAATAGTATGGACCTCACGCTGCACAAACAAGCACAAGTGAACTGTTCGAAGAAGGCAAACCAGAGACTGTTTACCGACAATTGTATATAATAGACGACCTTTCGGTTATTCGCCTACTCATCCGCTCTGTGCGTTGGAGCCACACCCGTCCACCCTGTTTGTTCTTTCGTGCGAACCGATTGTTTTTGTAGAGGGTGTTTCAGCGATCGATATCAATCTGGTTAATGTAAAGGCTGTTAGTGATTGTCAGTCCTGACCAGCCTCTGAACGCCAATGTCTAACGATCGGTTGATCAACTAAGTCACTGTATTTTACTCTCGTAGGAGTTTATCTTTTCTGCATCAGGAACTCGTTATTGACTGTTATTTATATTGCAATGAAATACTTGTCTTTTGTTGACTTGTTTGATACACTTTATGGTCACCGTTGTCATCAGTGCTGGTAGTTAAATTAATACTAGCATTGGTAATAGTCTCATTGTTAATATCATATATTAATATCTATAAAAAGAATACCCGCTCGGCCCGGTGGCTAGAATCAAAGTGTAGTATCTGCGCTTTGTGTCTGTCGAACTCTCTGCTTGCAGAGAGGAACCCGGATGAAGCTCCGCCGAAGGGTAGGGTTTCGTTGGGGGAGGTTGACGGAACTGGCCCGCCTCGGCGGGTTTGGATGGTTATTTATTTTTGGCTGGGCCTACGGGCTCAGAGATACCCACATTAAAAAGGCCTTGTGCCACATTCGATCCCCGTGGGTGGATTGATAAATACCATCATATATTAATAACAAAATGAAGAAATTAATGGAAGTTAAGTAAACAATTATATACATACTGCGATGATTTCAAATAATTTACATTGAGAATAAATATTGTATAGAATAGCAGGTTGTATATCTGCTTTGGAAATTTCTAGTAATTGTTCAAATCAAAGTTAAATTCAATTTTTTATTTTGTAGTAGGCAGCACAATTCCCAATGTTAGATTTGAGTATCGTTATTATAATAATATGAACCACCGTTTCCATACAGTAAACATTAGGCATCCATTGACCGAAGAGTTAGCGTCACTGACAGTTGAATTTTTTAAAATCTTTCTCTTGTTTTTCAAAAAATTATAATGGGGAAAGTCGCCATCTTGACGTCCTGAATATGATGATAAATGACATCCGGTATCACGGCATCTGATCGGGAGGTTTTGAGGAGCGTCGGATCACCTCTTAATGCTGTTTTTCCCAGGTCCACCTTGACCCGGAGCGGTAGCACCTATTAGAGTCCCAGTTTTGGGCAAATAGTTAACTTCCAACCTGGAATCAAAACAATATGAAAGTATGAAAATAGATTTTATAGTAAAAATACCAGCAATACATTTTTGAAAAAAATATTACCAGCAATACATTTGACTCTCGACAAAAAACCTCTTTACAAAAATACGTTGATGAAACTTTATCTACAAACTAATTTCTTACAAAGAATACATATTCTATTCATACGAACCTATCATAAAAATCATGTTTGCTTTAAATAACCCATTGCGGTTGATATGCCATAAAACAAAATAAACCAAACCAATTGGCATCTTGATTACGTCATTATTTTTTCTTTCATGCTATCCATTTTTAATTCATGCTTCTGTTAAAATTCTTCAAGTGAGGCAATTTCTGTTATTTGATAAAGTTCTTTTTTGTGATACTGTAGTGTCAATCCACAAGGTTCGAAAGGGGTGATCTTCTCTAAGACCTCCAGGGTTGATTTACTTGAATCTATTTTCAATTATTGATAAAAAAAACTGTTGTATACACCTAACGGTTTAGCCCTTTCTGACGATGTTGGACTCCATGTCTGACTTCCATATGAGTATGTAAATCTCACGGGTGTATTTAAGAACATGCCTCGAGTCCTTAGGTCACTGTTTTAGTTTTGTGGCAGCTTGCGGTGTTGGACGAAACTAACTCTAACACATTATATTCTATGTTCAATTTCTTTATCTGCTATAATAAATTTGTTACAAATGATTCATACACCGAGTTATTGAAAGTATATTTTAATTATTTTGGTTGTTATAGATCCTATTATATACCTATCCAAGATGAGAATAGTAGTCTAAAATAATACAAGAGTATTGACAATTACTCATCACAAAAATGAAATACAACAATTGTGAAAACAGTACGAACCCGTCATGATAAACAAATTTCGAAACCATTTCACATAAAATTATAAAGATTCAAAAAAAAAAACGCAGATTCCCTTCGAGACAGTGGATGTATTTCATTATATGTTACTGCCGTGTACTGGTCGTGCATTCAATCCCTGGATCAGGTAGTAAAACTGGTCTAGCAGGAACGAACAATAACCGTCATCACAACAAAACAACACAATAATAAATATATATCTCATATCATCCAAACAATGGACACCTGATGATAGACAGAGGGTACTGGGCCGAAACGTTATAACATCTATAACAATCAAGATGATAATAACAGTTTGAAAGTATACTGAAAATTACAAAAAAGAAAATACAAAGTTAGATTTGAGATTTTTTCGCCCCTTTTCTATCATATAAAATGTCTCTCTAACAAGAACACATCTGCAATTCGATTGTAAAGAAATAAAAATAATAGAGACGTTTCAGATACGGTTGTTGTTATAGTTTATCTTGTTACTTTCAAATTGTGAAAAAGTGTTTTAAAATATTTACAATATAAATGGTAATATTCACTCATAGTAAAGTATGTGTCCTCTGTAGGGTGCTATGCCCTCATAGAATTATGCATTTCACAATCTGCAGTTAACTGCTGTTAACTGGAGCAACGAATAGCTAATTTTAACATCTCCAAAACAAAAATGATCTCATTTAATCGTCTGAGAGGAACCGTTTTGCATTCTATCAGCATGGCTGATGCTAACCTCCAAGAGAGTGACTCTTTATGCCTTTTCGGATTAAGCTTTTCCAATTATATGGAGTGGAAAGATTATATTGAATCAATTGCTAGGTTTGTTGCTAGGAATGCTGTTCCACTGTCATGCTAAACATTTTTTCTCTCCATAATATATCTTACATATTTATAAGTCTACCATTCGTCCATGCTTTGAATATTGCTACCACATCTGGTCTGTTGCTTTTCCTATATATTTAAAGATTCTTGATAAAATCCAGAGAAGATTCTGCAATGTTATGGGTACTGACCTGGTATCCCGGCTTCATTTATTTGCCCACTACCGTAAAGTAGATTTCCTGTGCCATTTCTATAAATACTTTTATTGTAATCGTTCTGATGAACTTTCTTTTATGATACCTAGACCTCATGAATTTCAGCGCAGTACTAGATTGGAGGCAGTATTTCATTTTACAGTTGAAATGGATAGATGTAACCGTAAGTTCTATGCTAAGAGTTCCTTCTCTCACATTTCTCGCTTGTGTAACTATCTTTCAGCTTCTTGCTTCGCAGTCAACTTTGATCTTCAAAACTGTAAATGCAATGTCAATCATTATCTTCTGTCTTCTTAATTCCTGTTTTTTTATTGTTCTCTCTCTTTAATTGTGCTTTTTTCTCATATTCTCTTACACTCAGTAATCCATTGCACTTTAGTGGCTTTATTACCTTGCTTGGTTGAAATTATTAATACAAAAGTATTCTGGTAATCTTTAACTGGACTTTGTTGTGATGTAAAATTAGATTCGCTATTCTACATCAGATGCGTAACAAAGCAGACACTCTTCAAGGAAAGTTTTTAGCAGGTTTACAGCTTTAACAATCACGAGTAAGAGACCCTTAACTCATTAGCGTCGTAGCAGTGCCATATGTCCTCGGGCAAAGTAACAGTAGGTGTATCTAGGGTAAGATAGCTTGAATGAACTCATCTATCTTCGTGCTGAACAGATTCAACACTTTAGCCAAATTTGCTGTTACTAAGGAGCCATCATGAAGTGTCTGGAAGAAAGATACCCGTTTTACTATTTTCTCAGAATAGTTTATTAATATTATATTCCAAATATATTCATTGTTATCTTAATTTTTATATTACAGTATATATTCTAATATGAAAATTTTGTCAATGTTTAACCTTCGTGCCTGCAAAAAAAAATAAACAGTGTGTCAAAGACTCAGCTATTACGTTAATTTACTGAAACTCCCTCGGAAAATCTGATTCAAAAGATCATAAAAATATATGACCCAGGTGCAAAGCTATATTTACTATTTACCATTTTATAAAGATTTATAATGCATCCTTTTATAAATATATTTGAAAAGAAATTTTCCTACTCAAAAGTTTTCAACGAATTACGTTGTATGGAATGGTTCACAAAACATCGTCGAATTGCCAGTCGATTAGAACTTTATAAAATGGTAAATAATAAAGATTTCATTATAGTTGGTTCATATATTTTTTATAATTTTGTTAATTTTTATAAATTTATGAATAAAGAAATTGTTTTCATCTTTATTTATTTTAAAATTGGTAAATGATAAATATTGCATTATATTTTGGTTCGCATTTTTAGAATTGTTGTGGTAGGATCCACCTAATTTGCATAGTGGAGTACCGACCATATAAATATGGTTGGTACCGGGAAGAGAGGAGGGAATCAAGAGATTCAACCAGAGACTCTGTCCGACTGCGACTCAGTCAACACATTCTCCAGGAACGGTCTTACCAGGAATATACAAAAGACTATATGTAAATATTGTGTACACTTTCTTGTTTCAATACATTTTGTTCTAAGTACATTTTGTGTTGCATTATTATTCCATGCATTAGTCAAGTTTCAACAAGAATGTAGTAAATATAAAATTATTCTTGTAAATAAACAATCTAACAAATAAACGGTGTTTAATATTTTTGTCGTAAATTCTCAGTGAACAAAGAAAATGTATAAACTAACTTTCATATGTTTGGCTTTTATTAAAATAAAAAAATTGTCAAAATATTAATATTGTTTTTCAGATATATTTACTTATATCTCAATTTTCATATTACAGTATTTACTGTGATGAGAAAACTTAGATATGAATAAATATATTTTAAAGACAATATTAATGAATAAATACATCTGAAAGACAATATATTAATTAATATATTTTAAAGACAATATTAATTAATATATTTTAAAGACAATGTCAATGAATATATTTGAAAGACAATATTAATGACCTCAACTGACAAATTAGGAAAATTTATGCTTACAACGCGTTTGTTTCTTTCAGAAACTTCATGAAAGGAAAAAAGACAAATTTTTATTTAGAACAGGGTTTCCCAACCTTTTTTGTGTTATCGTTCATTTTCACATGAAAAGATTTTTCTCGCCCATCTGTATAGCAAATATTAAAAAGCATACTAGTGAAGGAAATGGCTTGTAAATTTTAATGCCTCCAAAACAGAACTACTCTCATTTACCCACCATAGAGAAACGTCCTTGCCTCCTATCAGCATGGTTGATATTCAACTACAAGAGAGCGCCTCATTGCACCTTCTCGGTCTGATACTTTCCACTGACCTGAGGTGGAAAACTATATTGAATCAATAACTGCATCTACCGCAAGGAATTTGGTTCACTGTGTCACGCCAGAAGGGTTTTTCGTCCGAGTCTATCCTTTACATCTACAAATCTACCATTCGTCCATGCATTGAATACTGTTTCCATATATGGTCTGGTGCCTCTGCTCTTCATATCGAGGTTCTCGACAAAATCCAAAGACGAATATGCAATGTGATAGGTCCTGACCTGGCACCTCGACTACAGTCAATTTCTCAGACGTAATGTGGCTTCCCTCTATCTTTTCTACAAATATTTTCATAACAACTGCTCTGACGAGCTATTTTCACTGGTGCCCCGACTGCATGAATTTAAGCGTGCTAAATGTAACCGCCTTTACTACTCCAACAGCTTCTTCTCTCGCACTTCCCGACAGTAGAACTCCATTCCTCTTACTTGTTTCCCTGATAACTATAATCTTCAAAAATTTAAATGTAATGTTAATCGATATCTTCCGATGCCTTGATCTTGATCGCCATTCTTCTCTTTATCCTTTCCCCAAACCACTCCCTTTTCACTTACTTCCACTCTCTGTAACCCCTTGCGTGATAGTGGCACTCCCGCCTTGCTTGGGGTGAAATGCTTGTAAAAAATACAGCGATGGATAAATTATGTTTTGACGGGTACTTTTACTCCCTTGAGAAATTCAAGGTGACCAATGCAATAAAAAAAAGTAAAAACAATTAAATAAAAAATCATCCTGAGATTTCTTCTCAATTTTATTAGTAAATTATCGGTCTTCCCTTATCTGCTTTATATCCGAAAAATGTTATTTAACCTGAAGATCTATTTGAATGTTAATGACACTTCTCAAAACTATAGAAAATATCAAAATATTTGTTCTTTGCGGTGATATTTATATCTTATCTCGGAATGTCACCAATTTTTCCGATTTAGTCTCCTGTTTTGAGTTTTTTTTAATACATGTTCTTTGCATATCACCTTTGAATATTTTTTTCGGGTAGCATATGTTGAAATAAATTTTTAATACTCAAAATCCTATGTCGCCCACCATCATTTCCAATTGCCACCCGCCTATTTTCTATACAGTTACTCATCGCCCACCCAACAGGTGAAATCGCCCACCCAACAGATGAAATCGCCCACTCAACAGGTGAAATCGCCCACCCAACAGGTGAAATCGCCCACCGGTGGGCGATATCGTCCAGGTTGGGAAACTCTGATTTAGAACAATCTGTATTTGTACAAACAAAATGTGTCGTTGCGAAAATAAGGCAGTGTATGTCAATGTAGCATACGAATGTTATGCGCGTTGCAATGTAAGCAGATCGTTTATATATTTATTAAATTTAGTAAAGTGTGAAAAGAGTGGATCCCTCAGTGAAGCTCGAACTAACTACACTAGCATTTTAGCTGCCTTGCTCAACATCAATCTACAAGAGGCGCCGAAAACAACGTTTGTCATTGATAAGTCACGATATCTCTTTCCTTTGTAAAAGTTAATAGGAGTTGAAAAATAACTTCTACTTTTAATTCTGCTAAGTTTGAATGCAAATATCTACGTTTGAGTTTTGCGTCAGTTACTTTTGAACTCACCCTTGCTCATCGTCGTAAATAAAGTGCGAAGATTGATGATCAGTAGGGCGCTATGAAGACATCAAAGACCTCCAACAGGAAGGTAAGAGCAAGTCTCTCTTGAGCTTGGCTAAAGCGAAATGTATTTGTAATGTGATGAGACTGGTTGATGAGTTCGGGGAATGCGATCAAATGGCACGAAAGGGATATCAAAAGAAAAGATAAAATAAATGCAAATCTTATACACTATTCGTAATAATTGATTAATGTTCCCCTTCTGTGATATTTCTATCGATCAAAATAACATTAATTCTAATGTTTTTCATAAAATTACCATATCATTAATATTGTATATTGGAAAGAATTCTGACGTCGTAGTCTTTCAATATCTGTTTTTTTTATTGTCATTATTCGCAATGGCAATTTTAGTTGATAAAGAAGTACGTAATGTTTACTGAAATTATTGGTACTGATCAGGAAAACATCAGATAAAAAAGGTGTATCAAAATGACGGCTTTTCCATGGACAACGCTATTATTTTAACTAAATTCACTCCTCGACAATGTTTATTGTTTTAAAATGTAATGATAGAATAGTAATAAAATTCAAACAGTTGAAAGTGAATTCATAGAGTTTCTTAGGCCTTAATAAATGACAAAAATAATAAACACTATTTATTATATTTTTATTGGATCGGTTGACAATTGATTCAAACTTTATAAAATGGTAAATAATAAGGATTCTCTTATAGCTGGCTCACAAATTTTAATAATTTAGTAAATGCTTATAAATTTATGAGTAAAAAGTTGTTTTCAAATTTATTTCTTTATACATTGGTAAATGATAACTATTACATTGCTTTAATTTTAATTGTATTAGTTGTAAATATGAAATTATTATTGTAAATAACCAATCTAGTAAATAGTGTTTAATATTTTGGTTGTAAATTCTTAAAAACGAAAATATGTATAAATTCACTTTCATCAAATGTTCAGGTTTTATTACAATTTTTAAATTTTTAAACAGCGAAAATTGCCGAAGATGGACGGTATTTAAAATAATAGCGGTGTTAATGGAAAAAATGTCCTTTTTGCAAAGCTGTTTTTATTAGCACGAACGTCCAAATTTACCGATATTTTAATGTACATATACAGCAATGATATTTACCTAGCGTTTAATCTAGGTCAGATTTAACAAAAGAAAGGTAGGAAGATTGTACTGTGTCAAGTGAGAAGGAATGACCTGCCTATTTTTAAAATAAGGATTAAAGATTCTAGCTTTTATTTGGACTCAAACGCTACACACTAGCAACGTTTGCAAATATTCCTCTACCTAGACCAGCCCTACAGATCCTTTTTAGGTAACATAAAAAGCAGTGACATTTATCAAATGGCTTAAACACTCCGTAACTGACCTTTCTGCCATACAAACCCTTAAATTTTCAATCTCTCACACAAGTGGTTGAATTTTATACACGTCTCCCCAATAACCATGATGGTAAGGCTTCCTTCTAGATCTCTGTTTTACCTCCATCCCAGAGTCTTGTCGTCCCTCTTGGCAACTCTGATCATGCCTTATTGCCTGCTAATATCTCCTTCTACTCCTCCCCCAGTAATGAACCGTCCACCAACAGAACTTCTTTCTGTTATCAACGAGCAGACTGGGACTCGAACCGTGATTTTCTCCATGAAATCTCCCCGTCCATAAATGTGCGTCTGAGGTCTCATCCTGGTTAAAAGCTGGAATCGAGGCTTTCATCCCTGCAAGAAAAAATAAATTGAAATCGCGTCCCCACCCACCTTGTTTCTCAGCTGCTTTCTCTGCTGCCATTGCCCACAGAAATCACTACTTCCATCTATACCGTAACGACATGTCTAATTGCAACAGACGTCTCTTTGTCACTGCCCATAATGAGTGCAAGTGTATCCTCAATGAAGCTAAGTTACTCTTTGCCGAAAGAATGAAACAACGTATTGCTTCTCACAAGTTTGGTTCTAAAGATTATTAGCGACTCGGTAAGAGCGTGCTGAACAACGCATTACCTCCATTATTCAACCAATATGAGGTCCTGACTTCCTCAGCTAACAAGGCTGAATTCTTTGCTCGGAAATTCTCATCTAATTCAACGCTAGACTCATCTGGTGTACCCACAACCGATTCCCCGCTTCAGAACCGAGGCTCTACTGAGTGAGATGCACCCCAACAATGGTATCGGACATCATCTCTAAATTAGACTCCCATAAGGCTAGTGGTTGGGACGGGATACCGGCCATTGTCCTGAAGAAATGTGCTTCTGAACTGGCTCCTGTCCTCTCCAAACAATACAACTAATGCCTCAACAACTCTTGCTTTCCAGGTTGTTGGAAGTCCTCATCTGTTGTGCCTGTCCTTAAGAACCCTGGAGACCCTTCTGACCCATCTAACTACCGTCCTATCAGTCTCTTATCACTCTTCGGTAAATTCTTCGAAGCTATAATCGATGACGAAGTGGTTAAGCATCTTACTTTCCATAATCTGCTCCCCGACAAGCAATATGGTTTCCGCTTTGCCCGATTTACTGCTGACGTGCTCACGGCCATAATTGAATTTGTATACCAAGCACTTCACAATTAACGGAGAAGCTCGAGCCGTGGCTCTAGATATCTGTAAAGCATTTGATAGGGTCTGGCATGCTGGCCTTCTTCGTAAGCTTTAGGTATACGGCATTACAGAACAATTATAATCTTCGTGTCCCTTCCAAGCGCTCGCTTCAGCTGATATGAGTTGGGACAAATACATAGCTTCATCAACCGCATTGAAAGTTGGTTCTCTGTGCCGTGCTAGAAATAAATCAGTGTTACTGATGAAAATTTATTTATTACTCTATTGCATCTTGTTATTTAAGTCATGCCAATTATGAATGAAAAATAATATCGCCCAAATATCCGCCAAGGTTTCGGCGGCACACCTCTACTCGATGGTCAAAATTTTTGATGACGTCTCTGCATAGTTGCGCCTCGATCTCACCAATATGCCATATTATCTCATCCTTCAGCTGTTGAATTGTGGGCTTGTTGGCATAGACCTTACTTTTGAGATGACCCCAAAGGAAGAAATCTAAAGACGTCAAGTCGCACGATCGTGGTGGCCAATTGACTTCGCTGTTTCGAGAGATGAAGCGACCTTGGAACTTTTCATTGCATTTCTGTTTGAACGTCCAGTTTCGTAATAGGCTTCGATGACGTTAAGACGTTGCTTGATTTCTAATCTTTACATGGTTGACATTGCCAAAGACTTAAGTTGTTAAAGTTGATAAGTTGTTAAATCTGAAAGAAAAAGAAAAATCATTAGACGCCTAAACTTAATTCACATTTAAAATGACGTCTTCCCCCAAAAAGGACATATATATAAAAAAGAAAAAAAAAGCGGTACATTCAGACAAGGCGAACACATTACCAGGACAACCCACAAAAATGCTGTCAATTTACATGAGTAAAATAGCTAGAACTAGTATTTTTTTTATAAAATATGTTAAACCTAAAAAGAAAAGGTTCAAATATAGGCGTAAAATAAACACTTTATTTGGAATAAAATTAACATACTCCACACACGTAAAGTAATCTCTATTTTCCCCGACATATATATATATATATATATATATATACAGTGTAACCCGGATATAAGAGACCCGGATATAAGAGACCCGGATATAAGAAAAACCCGGATATAAGAGAGATTTTCTCTGGTCCCAAATTAGAGCCTGTGTTAATGTATATAAAATAGACCAAACCCGGATATAACAGAAACCCGGATATAAGAGACTTCTTCTCCGGTCCCGACAACTCTCTTATATCCGGGTTACACTGTATATATATATATAGTGAAATTAATAACAACCGGCAAAAATTGTTGCCCCTTTCAGCATTGATTTTACTTGGTAGAATGAGGTGAGTCCTACTAAAAAAAGAGTGCTTCCGACAGGAATCAAACCTACATCCTTTTTGCCAACAGGGAAACCACTTTTTGAGCCAAGCATCCCAGACACGTTTACCCATTAAAAATTAACGTTTATATTAATAAGAAATAATATCGGATAAAAAATACTTTCAAAAATATGGATTAGCAGAAGACCCTACGAGAAAAATGTGCTTTCGTTAGCTCATTCTGACGAACTGGTAGGGACACAAAGTGAAGGAACATGAGATACAAGTTTGATTCCTATCAGAGGTGCATTTTCTATTTAGGAGAACTTAGGTTTTTATTAATTTCACTGTTTAATAAAATATATATATATATATATATATATATATATATATATATATATATATGTATGTATGTATGTACAAACGCCTCTAAAACAAAACTGCTTTCTATTAATCACCACAGAGATCCTTCCCTGCCCCCCACCCCCATTAGAATGTCTGACGCTCAACTTCCTGAGAGCACCTCTCTGCGCCTACTCGGTCTCACGTTGTCTACTGACCTGAGATGGAACAAATACATTGAGTCAATTGCTTCGTCCACCGCAAGGAAAGTTGGCTCCTTGTGCCGCTCCAGGAAATTTTTCTCCCCGCAATCGATCCTTCAAATCTACAAATCAACCATTCGCTCTTGCATGGAGTATTGCTGACATATATGGTCTGGAGCCCCTTCTGTTTGCCTCGCGGTCCTTGATAAGAATCAGAGACAGAAATGCAATATAATTGGCCCTGATCTGGCATCTCGTCTGTAGTCGCTCTCTCACAGACGTGCCGTCGCCTCTCTCTGTCTTTTTTACAAATACTTTCATGGTAATTGCTCCGATGAGCTGCATTCGCTGGTTCCCAGACTTCATGAATTCAAGCGTCCTACGAGGCTGGCATTCCGCTCTCACGCTTTCACTATTGAAACTGTTAAATGTAGCCGCCTCTTCTACTCCAATAGCTTCATATCTCGCACCTATCACCTGTGGAACTCCCTTCCCTATTCCAGTTTCACTGATAGCTATAATCTCTAACTATTCAAATGTAATGTCAATCGACATCTCCAGTTACCTTGATCTATCCACTATCCTTCTCCTCATCCTTTCCTCTATCATTCCTATCTGCTCTCGCTCCAAATCCTCTATAACACCTTGCGTGCAAGCGGCTTCCCGCCTTGCTAGGGGTGAAATGCTTATATATATATATATATATATATATATATATATATATATATATATATATAAAAAGACTCAAACACTAATATTCCATAGTTATAATTCATTACATTGGAATCGTAATCACGATAAGGATGGAGCCCTGGGGTCATGCGCGTTAGTACAAAATGATCTAAACGAGTAGCCGTTCAGAATAACTTTCATTTCACGATTTGATAGGAAAGACTGAATCAGTTCAAAATGTGTCCGAAGACGCCGTACCTTTTCAGATTGTGGGGAAGACCTGTATGCCAAACCCAGTCAAAGGCTTCCGAGATGTCCATTGACAAAGCCCGGTCTTCACTGTTCTTATCTAGAGCATGATAGAATCTTTCCGCAATTATCGTCAGTACATCAACAGTTGAACTGGAGAAACGAAAGCCATATTGCTTGTCTGAAAAAAAGGCTCTGCGATGAGAACGATTAAATAATTCGGCATTGAGAGTTTCCCAAAAAGAAGTAGAAAGCTGAGAGTTTGAAGAGTCGGACGGTTCATCAAAGTTCTTAAAAATTGGAACAACAGATGATGATTTCTAGCAGACAGGAAAGCCGGAGGTAGCGAGGCATTTATTTTACAGCTTAGAGAGAACAGGAGCCAGTTTGGGAGCACATTTCTTAAAATCTATTACAGGGATACCATCGGGTCCACATGACTTGTGAGAATCTAGGTTAGAAATAATAACAGAAACCATGGAAGTAGTTATATGTAGATCACTTATCAGAGACTCAGTTCTAAGTGGGAACTTAAGCAGGGATACTCCGAATATGTCAAGAGTAGAGTTTACGGGCAGAGCATTTAACTTTATCAGCAGAGGATGTTAACACTTCAATTTGATTGAAGAGGAATAAAGACCTTATAATTATTTAATACCTATTACAGAGCCGCCAGTAATATATTTATATATATATATATATATATATATATATAGAGAGAGAGAGAGAGAGAGAGAGAGAGAGAGAGACTTTTTTTCAGCGTCCTTACCTTTTTCCATTTTGTAAGGGTGTACAGAAATTTTCCATAATTTTCACTGTTCCAAGGACTTTTGACAACTTCTTTAGCCATTTTCAAGGGCTGTTTGTTTTTTGTGTTGTTACTTTAAGATGGTGTTGAAAATGGCTATGGAAGAGTCCGAAAACACTTGTGATAATGAAAATCTTTT
>CAHIKZ030000065.1:155000-167500 GCA_903632075.3 Acanthosepion pharaonis | reverse complement strand
CTGTTTCAACCTATCCTTCGACTCCAGCCAATATTCCCCTTTTTTTTCGCGCCATTGACCCACCCATACACCTATTTATTCATTTACATATTTACATATTCGAGTGCTGTCTTCTATTTTCTACATTTCAACTGATCGATATTCCAACATGAATCTTCTCATGTAAACAGATACGCATTTCATTTACTCCCTTCTGATTCAAACTCTATTGTAATTGTCTATCCATCTATTCCCAAGTGGGAGACACCCAATACAAAACTTTATGTCTGCACATCCAATTAATAACAAAATTTACGAGTGCCACGATTAATATGTCGATCCCAACAAAATAGTGACGAATACAATAGATTAATAAGAATAATCTATACGGTTGTATTTTGTAGACGGGAAAACTACAACAAGGTGGATTTTTAACCGAAAACACGGATAAATCATTTGGGGATATAATGCAGTTTATTCCTCGTTGCTTCTTTGGGATTTGACACGGTGTTTTTTGTTTTGTTTTTTTCCCCATAGTAACACCCTGCCATTATTGATACGTTATATTATCTTGACAACAAACTGAAACCAAAGGAACAATTAATCTTCCACGATGGTCGTCCAATTGACAGGAAATTTTTATCATACCTAAAGCTTTCACCTCAAGCCACCAAGTAAAATCAATGCTGAAAGGGTAAAAACACAAGCGATTTTCCCTTTGTTCTCTGTGTTAATGCGCCATTTTAATTTATCCCGGGTGTTTCTTTCCCTAAACACTTCCGCCTTAAGTCTACTATGCATTAAATAAACCATAAAATCCTATCGAACTCTCGGATAGGTACAAACGTTCACGAGATGATGGTAAATATTCGTACAGTGCCTTTTTTCTATGGGGGAAAGGTTTTAGGTTTTAGGTTTTCACTTCTGAACCTTCCTATGTCGAAATACGTTCCTAAAGATATTCTGCCATCTCACCACCATTCTGTTGATTTGGTGATTTAGGATTTCAAATGTCAGTGCGTTCGTGAAAGTATTGACAGAACTAATCAAATGTTGGAGGCGAGGATAGGCCAACACATATCAGTTAATGTCGTAAATAGTCGTATGAAAGTTTCCATACGCTTATTAATACTTCCGGTTCTGCGACTGCAGAACACAATATATAATCCGACTTGTGTTTCTTCTTTCATCACAGATTTTGTCACAGTAGTCCGCAGAGGGAATGCGGTTTACCATTTGAAAGTGCCCGAAACTCTATATTAAGTCTAAGCAGCCTTCCCTTTTTAAGCAGAAGGAATGGTTGCTGAGTCTCAATGTAAAAATATCTTTGATTTTAACTGGTGATTCTCTGGTAGTGTTTTCCTTTCTCCTTTCTTTAGTCATTGTGCACATACTTATATGCCTTGTCCTCGGTTGTGCTGTTAAGAGCGAGGAGCGATCTAGTCGCTTTTTGCATTCTTCCAGAGAATTGAATTTTTTTCTTCTTAACAGAATTAGGTAAAGACCAGAATAAATATAAATTCGAAGGTGCCCTATTTGACGAACTAGAAATCCTTACAGCATTTAGTATTGTTGAAGTTATCGCTAACATTTTTGTCGAGATGTACAAACTGTACGTTTGGTTCAATTTCGCAAATTAATCGATGAAATATAAAAAATATATTAAAAAACAATATTGCATTTTTATTAAATAAGTATCTGTTATTTTAATAATTAAATTGTTTTTAAAATATTGGGAGTATTTTGTATGAAGAAAACTTTTTCTCCAAAATAAATGAAGATTTCCAGGTAAAGCTACAACCATTTTGTTTCCTCACCAAAAAATAGGTGGTCTAGCATTAACCTAAGAAAATATTAAGCCGTTTTTCTAATTAATCCCATGCACTCTGGGACCTGGTTATCTGGTGAGAGTTTTTAGTAAGGTCATTGACTATTTCTTTCGATTGCCTCACGATATTTCTTGTTCTACGTTGTTGTAAACTATCCACTTTTCATCATTTCTTTCAAAACAAGAATACTTTCTCTACATTTAAAAAGGGATTCACAGGGTCAAGTAGCTTTTTTTCTCATACAGAAGTCACACGTTAAAATGGGGGAATAACCAAACTGTTGCAAATAATTTTCAGTGCTTATTTTATTAGTGCCTGATTTTAATTTTTAAATCTGTTGGCTACACCTGCGTCATATAAAGTCAATGAAAGTTGGCTTTTTGTAAAGTTACTAGTTATTCTTTTCACTTGTCTCTTGTTGTAAACTATCCTATTCTCATCATTTCTTTTAAGACCAGAATATTTTCATCATGCTTAAATTAGGGTTCCCAGGAATCAAGTCTTTTACCTTTTGCTCATATGAACGTTACACGTTAAAGTGACTAACATAATCAAACTGGTGTAAATTATTTTCAACGTTTATTTTGGATCAAGTTGGATATTTTAAGTATTTTAGCTAAGCCTAAGTTGTATTATATTGATTTATTCCCATGAGTCACTGCTTTCTGGAACAGACACCCGAAAGGATGCTTACCTGATCACTAGAGTCTTAACCTCTTCAAGTCTAGAGTCAACTGTAATCTTTCCTATAATTGCCTGTAGTTTGCTATAGTCAACTGTTATCTTCCCTATAAATGCCCATAATTGCCTAAGTTTGCTTTTAAGCATGAAACTGTCGCCGCTGGGTATTGACCTCAATGTCTACTTTTATATTTACATAAGCTCTATCCCTGATATTGAAACTACATTTTTATCATATCCCATAATATTCACTTCTTACCCCCAGCCGCTGTTTTATTCACTTGCAACCTTATCCAATGTGCCATCAGTGTCTCTTCGGCTTTGTATTGTGTGAACAATTAGTAAGGAAATATCTAAAAATATAACTTTTATAAGAGTTTCAGAACTTTGAGGGCATCTTGTAAATATTCTTCTTGGCACGATTTATTTATTTTTCAAATACATGAATAAGCAAAAATTAAATTAAAAAAAAGTTTGGTCAAAGTCTTGATAACTGTTCATAAGCACGGATTCGAAGTTTAGAATGTTTATATCAAATAAGTAAATTGCTTTTCACTTAATTTTGACATCTAATTAACTAAATAACCTCAGTAGATATTTACTGAACTTTGCATAGTTGGGCACAGGGTCATTACAATAATGGAGCACTCTTTAAAAATCGAACTCACTACTCTAGCAATGGCATGAGAGACAAACTTATAAAACAATAAACCTATGTACACTTTTTTAATGTCATGTTCCTTCAGATCATGACTCTCCACATATCTTTCTTTACCATCTGTGAATAAGCTACACATTCTTGGGAAATAAAGTGTAGTGGTTTCCTGTTGCCTATTCCACTGTTTGGAGTTTCCTTTTACTTAAACCGCTTGCCACACAGAGCTAGAGAGCGCACTCTACCTTGCTATTAGATTGTTCAGAAAATAATGTCCGATTTTAAAATAAACCTTTTTTTCTAATACTATATTATTCATTCCTAATGATTAAAAGGTCTTCTTTGTTAAACTTTAAACATTATATATATACATCTTGAACATATATATACATTTTATTATATATAAATCTTGAACATTAAATGTTAATGGTGAGAATTATATGCCATTAAATGAAGTATTTCATCCAACAAGCAATTAAAAAAAAAACCTTTGACAATATACATCCATCCGATTTGGAGAAAGTCGTATTTTTGTAATTAATTAGCAGCAAGCATTTACTTGTTTTCATCAATTTTCGCAAGAGATTTTTTTTCAAATAAGAAAACAGCCGATCAGTAATTTTCTTTTCGACACCCTTCAAGAAATTTAGAAATGACCCCACCCCTAACGACCCAAAAATATTTTTCATGCTACTCGTGTCTATCAAATACAAGTACCGACATGATTAAATTAGTCCTCCTACCTTCCTGTCGACACGACGCTTATTATTCAACAAATCTGGTCCGTTTTCATTAAACCTCAAAGAAGGCGATGTTTGTGCTCACAATGACACCAGTAAGAGCAATACAAATGTTTGACTGATTTGTTCTTTACAGCTTATCAACCCTTTATCAAGACAAAAAATATTTTTAGATTGTTGAATTTTTTGGGAGATAATAATACTTTTTGCTGATACAAGTTCCTTCCAATAATTAACTCAGAGTTGAGTGGTCGTCCTGGGTAAGACTTTAAACTACATCCGCGTCCTGGGTAAGACGATAAACTACATCCAGCAGCAAGGCCTCTGATCAGGAGGTTTTGAAGAGCGTGGAACCACCTCTTAATTGCTGGTGTTCCACCCTGACCCGGGGTTGTAGCACATGTTAGGGTCCTAGTTATGGGCAAATAGTTAACTATTACCAGCAATATTTTTTTTTGGAAAAAATTATTACCAGCAATACAATTTTGAAGGAAAAATAATACAAGAAACAGATTTTTGACAAAACAAAATATTACCAGCAATAAAAAAATGTCGGCATTAAATAACCCATTGAGGTTAATATGCCGTAAAACAAAATAAACCAAACCAATCTAAACCAAAGAATACATATTCTATTCATACGAATCTATCCTAAAAATGTTGTCGGCATTAAATAACCCATTGAGGTTGATATGCCGTAAAAAAAATCAAACCAATCTAAACCAAAGAATCAACGAATCTATCCTAAAAATCTTTAAACCCAAGGTTGATATACCGTAAACAAAATAAACCAAACCAATCTAAACCAAAAGAATCTATTCATACGAATCTATCCTAAAAATGTTGCCGGCTTTAAATAACCCATTGAGGTTGATATGCCGTAAACAAAATAAACCAAACCAATCTAAACCAAAGAATACATATTCTATTCATACGAATCTATCCTAAAAATGTTGTCGGCTTTAAATAACCCATTGAGGTTATTATGCCGTAAAACCAAATCAAATCAGAGCTGAGTGGAGAATAGGTGGATTCATCACTTTTTCAAGTGTATTTGTGCGCAAGATGAATATAACGAACCCTACTGGAATTGGAACTCAGCTGTACGATTTCCAATTCTAAGCTGTTATCCATATCAGCACCCGCACATCCAAGCTTACGGCACGTGAAATTCCAAAACGGTCACTCATCAAGGTACTGACCAGGCTATACGTTATTTTACTTCCGTGATCATACGAGAACCGGTGTTTCAACATGATATGGCCGTAAACCTCCATTGCAAATGCAAAAGAACATGTTTTATAGATTATGCAAAAGAACATGTTTTATAGATTATGCAAAAGAACATGTTTTATAGATTATGCAAAAGGGTTTGACAAGGGATGTATGTCACAAAGAACTATTCGAACTACTAAGTAAGCTTGATTTATTTGGGAAGGATATTAAATTCATATCGAACTTATACTGGAAGAAAACCATCTGCATACGGATAGAAAAGGGATTCAATAAATACACAAAAATAAAAAGACACGGAAGAAAAAGATGTTCCTTTTCACGGGATTTATTCAACCTTTACAATAAAGCAATCCTGAGAGAATCAGAAGGGTATATGGCCTGGTGCCCCCGTTCTCGACAAAATCCAAGGACGGATATGCAATGTTATCGTTCGTGACTTGACAGCTCGATTCCAGACAATTTCTCATAGACTTAATATGGCTTCCCTCTGTCTTTTCTATAAATATTTTCATGGTATCTGCTCCGACTGCATGAATTTAAGCGTGCTACTAGGTTGTCACCTCGGTCCCACCATTTTACTGTTGAAACTGTTAAATGTAACCGCTTCTTCTTTCTTCTCTCGCAGTTCCCAGCAGTGGAACTACCTTACTCTTATTTGCTTCCCTGATAACTATAATTTTCAAAAATTTAAATATAATATCAATCGACATCTTCTTATGCCTTGATCCCTGTTCTTCTTTTTATCCTTTCCTCAATCCACCCCCACCCCTAAAACACAGTATTTTCTCTTACTTTCACTCTCTGTAACCCCCTTGCGTACTAGTAAGCACGCCCGCCTTGCTTTGGGTGAAATGTTTAAAAAAAAAAAAGCATTTATTATTGGCGACCACAATGTTAACAACATTAAATATGCAAATGACATAGTATTAATAGCAGATACAAAAAGGAAACAACAGGCACCCCGACTGACGGTAGCAAAAGAACGCATGTAGAGAGGACTAAAGATCAATTGTAAGAAGACAGAATGAATGATTATCAGTTAAAAAAAAAACAAAAAAAAAAACAGTTCTTCATGCGAATTACTAGACATACCAAAATCAAAGACTATTTAAATGTTCTGTAATATCGGTCCTCTTATATAGCAGTGAATGCTGAACAATTTCATCACAGATGAAGAAGAGACTTGAAGTAACAGAAATGTAGTTCTACAAAAGGATGCTGAGAATGTACTGAACACATGAGCAACGACGGAAGTTTTAGAGCAAATGGAAACAAAAAGGACACTTATACTTAGCATCAGAAAGAGATAGTTGAAATTTCTAGGGCACATAATGAGGAAAGACGGCTTGGGAAATTGGAACTTCTCAGAGTATATTGAAGGCAAGAGGGAGAGAGTAAATAACGTATAACCTCCTTAGCGAGCTTGTATAAATGGTTGGCAGGACAGGGAATAGAAAATACAGTGTAACCCGGATATAAGAGACCCGGATATAAGAGAAACCCGGATATAAGAGATTTTCTCTGGTCCCAAAGTGTTCCCATACTTACCTAAACAAAATAGACCAAACTCGGATATAAGAGAAACCCGGATATAAGAGACTTCTTCTCCGGTCCCGACAACTCTCTTATATCCGGGTTACACCGTATAGTAAAAAGATATACTTTACTAAAGGCTACAAAGTCAATAAATTGTAAAGAGCTATGATCGCCCACCTCCTGAAGGGAGGCGGCGGCGAAGAAGAAGGAGGAGGAGAAGATGAAGAAGAAGAAAATGACGACGACTACCACGACGGCCACGACCACGACGACAACGTCGACGACTCTTTTATAAGTTGAAACATTCCCACTGGTGTGACTATTGCAGGCTGCTCTTTTTATTTGATACAAATGAGTACTCATCTTTTTCTTTTGAAAACGAACTTTTTCTTTTGAAAATCAATTCATTTCTTACATAAATTCCTAACTCATCATCTCATCTTTATTTTCGAACCATGTAATTTATTTTCTATCTAATTTTCTTTCGAACGGTCTTTCTATAACTCTTTCTTTCCCTTTCTTCTACTCCTCTCTCTCTCTCTCTCTCTCACTGGGTCTCTTGTATGAATTTTTTCTCTCTGTCTCTGGTCATTTAATGATTTACCTATCTTCCTTTGTATTTCCTTCCTATTTTCTTTAACTTTTTCACGGTTTCTTTCTACTTGCTTTTTTTTTTTTTCTTCTTCTATTTATTTGTCTTTACTCCATTTCTTAACGTCACAAGACGGTGGACCTTAATATGCCATAGGTAGAAACCTATAATTAATATCATATTTTTTATAAACCTATAATTAAAACTGTATTTTTTTAAACCTGCAATTAATACCAGATTTTTATTTTAAGTTTTATATTTAAAAACCGAATTTTACGATGGGCATCAACGGGCTAACCTTTCCTTCTCTTTCTCCTCCTCACCATAGTTTTTATATTTGCATTTCCTCTCATACTTTCGCTTTTCTCTCCAGATTTCATTTACTTTCTCAATCCACTTTTATTTCTTTAATTTTTAACCACGTTTATGTATTTTCAGACCGTCTTGTGTTTTAGAGATAATTCCGTATTTACTCATGAAACAATCAGTGTTCCAGCTAAAATTAAAAAAAAAATATTGACATTTCAAATGTTAATTTTTAAGTTAAGTATATTCTCCTCGCTGAGATTGGTGGAATGCGACCATTTTTTTGCCACAGTTAAAGCTCTCATTACAGCGCGATATTTAACAAGCGCCTAGCAAGTTAGCACTTTACTGGGTGTGGCACTATCGTGGTTTTTATTTATACAATCATAAATTTCACGTCCTGAAACTTTTATCATATTTAGATAGTCTAATAATTAAGGTTGGAAATCTTGTAGACATTTTTTTTAATCGATTATTGTTCCAAGTCTAGCTATTCTTACGAAATAAGTTCGTCATATTTCAATTTCTCAGACACTTCGCAATTCTACTGAGTCCGATCTTGTGAACGCTGGCCAGACTATTCAAAAACTCACTTGTCCTTTCTTCGCAATGCTTTTGCTCTCAAGTTTTTTTTTCAGCGTTTCATTTCCCTTTAGGACCTTCTTTTATTTACATTGATTTATTTTTTATTACTTTCTTTTTATTTTATTGCTTCTCATATTTTCCTCTTATATTATAACATCTATACTGCCTATCTTTATACTCTCTCTCTCTCTCTCTCTCTCTCTGATTTTCCTTCTCTCTTTATCTGTTTTTTATTCTCTAAAATTATGTCTTATGTCTTTGTCTCTATTTTATTGTCATGTTTTCCTTTGCGTTATAACATCCATATTGCCATTCGTTATGGTCTCTCACTCTCTCTCTCTCTCTCTCTCTTTCTTTTTTCTCACTCTTTCTCTCTATCACTTTCTCCCCCTCTGTCTCTGATTTATCTCTCTCTACTTTTTCTCTTTCTTTTTCTCTTTCTAGCTCTTTCTCCCCACCCTGTCTTTGATTTATCTCTCTCTCTCTCGATTTTCTCTTTCCCTACTTTTCACTTTTTTCACTCTTTCTCTCTCTCTCTCTTTGATTTCCCCTCTTTCTCATCTCTTACGTCTGTTTTTTTTTATTTTATTGTTCGTCATGTTTTCGCTTACGTTATAACATCCATATTTTCTTTCCTTCTCTCTCTCTCTCTCTCTCTCTCTCTCTGATTTTCACTCTCCGTAATCTCTTACGTCTTTGTCATTTTATTTCATTTCTTCTCTTTTTCCTTGAATTAAAACATCCATATTTTCTTTCCTTATATTCTCTTTCCCTCCCACCCTGTCTGTCTGTCTTTCTCTCTCTTTCTCTTCTTTTCTCTGACAGCCCTTATCTCTTTGTTTTCTTCCTTGACTTGATCATTCTCTTTCTTGCCTCCCTTCACTCCCACCTTCCTATTTCTTCTCATTCCATCCGCCCGTCTTGTCTCTCGACTTCGATGTCGTCTGATTGATTCTCTAAAGACTGACGGCCATGTCAGTTAGAGCCAACGACTGGAAACTTAGAGGTGCACTTGTCATGTCTTGTCACTTTCAGTCTTCATTTATCTCAATTACAAACGCACTCGACGCTTGCCCAGAGCCACATCGCCGCCAACGAATCAACCTCTGATTCAAGCACTTCTCTAAACCCGTTCCCCCTAAACAGTCTCTCTCCACATTCTCCTCTCTCTCTCTCTCTCCCCTCTCTATCATTTTCGCACTTTCTTTCTTTGTCCGCCGCCGTCTCTTCTTCCTATCTTACTATCTGTTCCACTCTGATCATGTTGTTTTGATCGCATCAATATTCTACATGTGTGTGTCCCCACACGCGCATGCGTACACATAAACACACATACATATGTGTGTGTGTATATATATATATATATATATATATATATGTGTGTGTGTGTGTGTGTGTGTGCGAGAGAAACAAGGGTTGATGCGAAGTTCTCGGCCTGACTAAGAGGAACTCCCCACCCCACTCTCCAAAATCTAATGTTTACTCATTTGGTCAGATGTTCATATCGACATGACTGAACATTGTCAAATTTGACTAAGCGGTGTAACAGTTTTTGTCGAATGCTGACTGGACATTTTCTATATGCCACATCCCTTCAGGACATAGGCGATTATAGCTCTCCAAAACTGCCTGTCCCTTTTGGGCACTTTGCGGTGCGGTTTTTCTCCTTTTGCTAACAAAACCCCTTCCTACTAGACACACACACGCACGTTTTTGCCATCCATTCAAACAAGCACATCGGGTTGCTGTCTTCCCATATCTTTCTTGCCCCGTGAGAGTTAAGTTTTCCAAACCTTCATTCCTCATTATATATCTAAGGAATTTTAGTTATCTTTTCCTGATTTTGAGTTTAAGTGTTCTTTCTGCTGCCATTTTCTTTCAGACTCCCTCGTTACTTACTCGTTCCGCCCATGGTATTCTCAATATCCTTCTGTAGAACCACATTTCTGTTGCCTCCAGTTGTCTCTCTCTCTCTCTCTCTCTTTCTTTCTCCTCTTTCTCCCTCTTTCTTTCTGTTTCTCTGACCCCTCCTCTCTCTCTCTCTCTCTCTCTCTTTCTCATTTTTCTCTCTCGTTCTCACCCTTTCTCTATTTCTGTCTTTCTTTTTTCTCTCTCTCTCTCTCTCTCTCTATCTTTCTCTCTATTTTTCACTCTCCCTTTCTCGTTCTCTCTCTCTTCCCTCTCACCCTTTCTCTCTCTCTTTCTCTTACTCATTCTCTCTTTCTCTCTCTCTCTCTCTCTCTTTTTCAGTCTCTCTATTGTATCTGATTATATAGGTTCAATATATTTTGCCCAAGTTTATTTGATGATATTGTAAATATATTTGATTTGACTATCCACGCCTTCTTAGTTTTCGCATCACTTTCATCATATTTCAACACTCTTTAGGTTCAGGCGAATAAATGAAAGACACTCCTGCTAGGATATTCTGTATATGATTCGGTGTTCGTATTATATTTATATGCTAGTATTTGTTGCCTCTTTTGGTTTTAAAATATTGGAATGGTACTCTATCTTCCGACATCTTCCAGTTCGCGTAATCCTTTTCTGCCTTAATCAATTTAATTATTCACTAATACAATATATTTTATGTTGCCTAATATAATGATCTCGATCTTGCTCCACACACACACACACACACATATATATATATATATATATATATATATACAAATGTTTAGAGGTACAAAATTTATATACAGTTTTAAAACCAAGGAATTTATTGATTTTAGTTTTATTAGTCTCTAAGGCCCTTTCCACCAACATCTCATCAGGAGACAATCGTTGGATCATTAATTAACGAAAAGAACAGTAACGAAAATAAAGAGCAAAAAAATGGGTGGGAGGAAACTAAAATAACAAACAAGTGTATATACTTGTAACGAGGGGAGGGGAAATAACGTGTAAATAAATTAGCGAGGGACAGTTAAAATAAAATATCCCCCAACAAATTAAGGGACATTACAAATTCTTTCTGTCGGCAGAGAGAAGGTTTCCTTAATCCTATACAGACTGATTCCAAAATCTTCAAATGATTGTTGGAATCAGCCGTATGAATGACTTTAAACCACTCTTTTGTATACGACTTGGCACAGGCTATATTCTCAACTAAGTGTTGAGCAATAGTCGATTCCATATTTATGGGGGGAAGATAACACATTTTATCTATCTTACCATATATATATATATATATATATATATATAAATGTATTTTATTACTTTAAACGTAAATTGTTTGAATCTTATTAATTGTAATATGTTCTATAATAAAAATTAATTGAGCTCTTTTTTGTGGATCAGTTTTAATATTTTATATAAATAGGATCTACTTGGATTACTTACCCACGGATTTTTTTACATATATATATATATAGCATTGTGCTTTCCCACCTGATGAAACGTAAAAATATTTTTTAGCGTTGAAACAAGATGTACAGTTTTGTAGTGGGTATGTGCATGCTCTAATTTAACACTGCATGAATAAATAAATATTTATTGCTCTGCTTTTGTATTGAGCCCTATTGTAAATTAATCTTTTGAACGCTGAAATCTTACTCTTCGTTCTTTTACATTTGGAGATTTTATATACATATATATATATATATATATATATATATATATATATATATCGCACAAATAGTGTCGTGTTAATAAAACAGTACTTGGATGTAATATAACAGAGGTATTAAGTATATATTAATAAATATAAAATGCAATCTTCAGATACTGAGTATAGACTGACGGTCAAGTTTATACTCAGCATCTGACGATTGTGTTATGCATGAAACTCCCAGTCCTGGTATTGGAGAGGAATAATATATATATATATATACAATTATTGATATATATATATATATATATATATATATATATGAATATATTGTATTACTTTAAATGTTATTTTTATTGGATACCCATATTTGAGTAGATGCTTTATTTATTTTAAAGAGCATCTTATTTCGTTTACCGGCCTGAATGTTCGAGAAATCTTATTAAAGAACTTAACCACGACGTTCTTCGTAACCGAGTTGTTTAAAGCACGTCGAATCTAACGATGGTTTCCCCTGCAATCGGGGACGCAGGCTCTTATCTTTCCGGAAGGAGCATTTTTCTTTAATAAGATTTATCGAATATTGATTTGCTAAAAAATTAGAACACATTGATGAAAAAACACTCCAATCTTAATAAAAGTTTTATCGTCAAAATCTTTATCTTATTAAGAGGACAGATCAATGTTTGATTATTAAATTATATTTTTGATCCTTTTTAGAACTTTCGAAATTTTTTGTTAAAAAGATTGTTTCTGTGTTTTTTTTTTTTGTTTTTTTTGCGTAAGCGGGGTGGCCAAAGATTAGTATAGG
>CAHIKZ030000065.1:50000-152500 GCA_903632075.3 Acanthosepion pharaonis | reverse complement strand
TGCAATGGTTTGGGAATTAGTCTGAATGACCGCTACTACTGACTAATGAATTCAATCCATGAATGCTACATATGTGTGCCCTTGTGTCAGACTAAGCTAAACTTTGTATGTAATAATTATTCGCTTAGAATCAAACCCGAAATATGTCGTGTCCAGGCGCATTGCGCTACAAATTAAACTCAATTTAAACTTTCTTGAAGCAAAATCTACCTGATTAAAGAGTACTATTGAACAATACACCACACAGTCATTAATTTAACGTTCGTACCATGAAGCCACCAGCTGTACAAATGTATTGAGAGATTCTAACATGAACCTTTGTGTAGGCATATCTTTTTTTATCTTTTGATTCTGTCATATATTCTCTGCTTCAATTTAATTCAATTCTCTGTCTTATCAACCCATTATTTTTCATAGGATTTTCACAATTTAAATTAATCCATTTTTTGTGTTAATTCTACTTTCATTCCATTCTGATAACGTCATCGGCCTTTTTCTTTTTTTTAAACCTATTATATATGATTGCTAGCGATGCGTGAAGCTGTATTTACGCCTCATTGTGCGTTTATATGAACACGTATGTCTGTGTCTCTGATGACTGACTCGTGTTTTATATTGGCACGGGCATTTATGAATGTCTCTATACATCTGTATGTATGTTTTTATTTGCTTAACTGGAATTGAAATGAAAGCAGTGATGGCACATACCCTGAATCCATCATAAAAAATCAGTATGTGGATTTAGTAAACACCAAACACTTAAAATACTTCGGTGTATGGATCAGATTTGATTTGAATTGATCTGTTTATTTAACGGCATATCAACTCCTTTATGGGTCATTTAATGCCGAAATTTAATTTTCTTGGGAGCTTTGAAATAATAAAAAGTTGATGTATATTATTCTGCTTTCACAATACATGGTAGATGATACTCAGCTTTTGTAATTTGATTGGATTTGTTTGTTTAACGGCATATCAACTACTTATGGGTCATTTAATGCCGAAATTTAATTTTCTTGTGATCCTTGATGTAATAAAATGTTGATATATGTTATTCTGCTTTCACAATTGAATACATGGTAGATGAGACTCAGCTTTTTATACATGTTTATATGGACAAAATTACTAAAAGCGGTGATATGTGTGTTTTATATTGTAGTTTTGTAGAAGTTATTTTGGAATCCAGTTAGATTATTTAAGGAATTGTAGGTTATTATATGGATGAATGTCATGAAAGAGTTGTTTCATTTTCATTGATATATTGTTGGTAATTTTACTATAAAAATGTATTGTTGGTAGTTTTTATATAAATACATATTGCTGGTATTTTTACTATAATAATGTATTTTTATACTGTCATGGGTCCTTACCTATAACTACAGAATGAACTCTTCCTAACACTATGTATACTACGCCTCTCAAGAGAGAGGGTCGAATCGAGTCGAACCGATAGTAGTTCACTCCAAACCAGACTGACAGTCATACTAACACCTTCCACATCTTGTATTATTTTTTCGTGCAATATACCATCGTTATTTCTACTCTTGTGTTCGTGTTGTTCTTCCTTGGTCCTAACCTGGACCATAACATATATTCCATAGTGATTTGTTTTTGTTTGAGGTTTCCCTATTTGCCTATAGCTGGGTCCCTGTCAGATGCTACCACCTCGGGTCGGGATGGAACTGGGAACAACAGCAATTAAGATGGAGTTCTACGCTCCTTTAAACCTCCAATCTCCCGATTAGAGGCCTTGCTGTCGGTTGTATTTTATCATCACACCCCGGACTGTATATGGATTAGTTATAACAAATTTACTATAGGTGGTAAATAAGCTGCGCTAGAGGTACTTTATTCCAACTCTGTAAATGCTATAAAGCCAAAAAGTTACATTCTTAAATAACCTCAAATCGAGATTTCCATATGGATATCACGCATGGCTCGTTCAGAAATATCTAAAATGTCAGCAGTGTACAACCATTTTCACAGACCAATAGTTAGTATGAATTTGAGAGAGTGAATTATGTGGGTTTTGGCGAAGACTATCCTTCTTCAAACCTTGTGAACTGGCGCTACAGAATCACAAAGAAAGAACTGTACCAAATAAGAGAAACCACATCATTTGAGGACGACTAACACCAGCAACAAATAAAATGGATATGACATGTAACTAGAGAATAAAAAATAGCATAAGATTGACTTTCCACATTACTTCAAATAAAAGGTTAGGAAGGAAACATCCATCAATAAAAGAAAGATAAAAGAAAGATCGATAACAGCTACTGGATTTGAGAAGCCTAAAAACTTTCCTGAAAAATTTGTTTGCGAAAAAGATTTTATAAATTTTCAATCGTCTGGCTGCTCGGTCAAAGGATGCCGAATGTTTCCTTATGAGGAAACGGCTAATATTACCATTATTATTACCATATGCGAAGACGTCTTTTTTCTATGGCGGCTTTTAAGCTAATAATAATGATAATGATAGTAATACCCTACGGGCTGATGTACTGTGTATCTTTGTTTATCAGCGGGATTAGTGGGAGAATGTCATGGTTAGTTAGTTGAGTTTTGTTTTTTTTAAGTTTAAAGGATGAGGCAGCCAAGGTGACTTACGAGTCACATCAAGATACATGGGAGTCACATCTAAATATTTGGGAACACCCTCGATCGTCGAACGCCAGAGCGAACAGTCTTACCCAAACCTGAAGGTATTTCTAACTGGGCCCCGCCAGTAAAGTTATAAACTTGCTTTTATCAAAGCTTGTCGCCATATCACACACATTTGACTGTGATGCATGTGCCCGGTATACACTTATCCAACTGAATGTTATAATCGGTATATTGGGCTTTTTTAATTTTGCCAAGGCAATAGAATGTTGTTAAATCTATAATATTGTTTATCATCTCATTCTTCTCTCTTGCTTGAGAAAACATCCCACAATACAACCACTACGTTAGCTATTAGAGAAATATATATATGCTGATTGATTCGCATTCTACGGCTTATCAACCTATTGCAGGTTATTTCAAGTCAGAAAATATTAGATTGTAATAATGTTTGTATGGCGGGGAAATAATAATGGTTTAGTGACAAGTCTTACTAATTAAGCTAATTATTAATTTTTGATCATATTTCGTATGTATCTACAATTAATCAATAGTTTCACAGATAATAGTTTCAAAGACAAACAGATATTAAATTTAGCATCGTTGAAGCGACAGAGGTGTGGTCTTATCGACGAATGCTGAGTGTATCATAGTTAGAACATGCGGACAACGAGAATGCTTTAAGGAAAATATAAGCCACAAGGAAACTGTCGTTTACAGTCAGAAAGTGACAGACAAAATTATTTTGGAAAACATATGGAGGAAAGAGGGTTTAGAGAATTAAACACACACAGACCATTGAAATCAAAAAAGAAAAAGGAAACAGCGAGTGACTTGAATGAATGGATGGTAAAAAGGATAAAGACGGGTGGTAAATAGTTAAATGGTAACAAAGGAAGCTGTAGAGAGCCATGTTGACCCACCTCCTCAAAGGGCATAGTACATAAAAGTTTGATTCATTCATTCATTCATTTTCTACGTTTTATCTATCCTTAGTAGGTTATTTAATACGAGAAAATATTTTAGATTGTAAGATTGGCTGAGGGTAGATAATAATGATTTAGTAGTACAAAACTTACAAATTAACCCATATCTGGAGGGAGAAGAGGTGAATTCATACCTTTCCCAAGGGTATTTGTGCGTAAGTGAATGTAACGACACAACGGGAATTTGAACTTGGATCTCCGATTAATTATTCAGAGCCTTTACTCGTTACAACGCCTGGTATTCCCAAGAAGTCACCCATCTAGTTATTGATCAAGCTCAACGCTGCTTACCTCGTTGATCGTTCAGAAACCGGTGTTTCAGAGTGATGTGACCGTAAGCTTCGTACATAAAAGAAGTACAAAGTTGGGTACACAAGCAGAATCCCCTATTTAATACTAAACTTAATTTGGTACAGGTTCATATTGATTGTTGCGCCAGTTTTCAAATTTTAACTCCTGACGGTTGGCGCTACTGGGAAATAGGTAACTACCTCAGCCACAAGGAAAATTATGAAATATAGAAAGGCCTGACGATGTATGCGTATAAGCATAAAACAGAATGGGTGCTGACTTCAATGTCCACTTTTATATTTATATACTCTCTTTCCCTGATATTTAGCACTAACCATATCATTCACATATACATATATAAAACTCCCGAAACTAAAGCCACTATACGAAGCTTAGAACGGCTCATGATCAAACATAATAGATATTCGTTGTCTGTTATATTTAACAATATGTGTTTGAATATATATATATATATATATATATATATATATATATATATATATATATATATATAAAAAAGAAAAAGGTATTTTAATGTATGCTATATTTATGGGTAAAATTGCTCAATATCAAAGATAGAGATAGATTTGTAAGTGTATCTAAAATGGGCCACTAAGTCAACACCAAGCGGTGACAATCTGTTTCACGCTTGATGGATTGCTTTTAAGTATGAAACAGATTGTTGTCGTTTGGTGTTGATATCAGTGTCCAATTTCAGATAGATAGATAGATAGATAAGTAAAATCAAATTATACTAGGATAAGATCAAGTTTCTCCATATCTTCTGAGCCTCCAGGAATCACTCCATCGACTTGTATGCCCATTTGTTTGTTTGGATTTGTTTGTTTTCGGTTGTTTGTTTTTTTCATAGTGTATGCGTGCGTGCATGCATAGGTGCTTTGCGCTCGTGCGCCTATGCGCCCGTCTGTGCGTATGTGCTTACGTGTAGATTTCGTGGTTGTTTTTCCTTTACATCATTTTGCTTTCACTTTACACTCGCTGCTTATTGTTTTATTTTTTACCTCCTCTCTCTCTTTTTACTCTTTTCTTTCAATTGTAGCCATTTTGACTTCCGGTTTTCCAGACACATACTCTTGTTGTTATATATATATCAGTGGACGTTGAGACCAACACCGAGCGATAACAGTTTGTTCCGTGCTTGACTGACTGAAAATTGGGTTCAAGCCTGAAACAGACTGTTGCCACTTATTATTCACCTCTATATCCATTTTATACTTACATACGCTCTATTCCTAATATTGGGCATTTTTATCCATAAATATAGCACACATTAAATCCATATTTTTACCACACTCACGCACACACAAACGCATATTTCACATATTATTTGAGTATTTTGGTGATGGGTTGTGTAAAACCAAACGTACTTTTCGGAAGAACCGAATACATAGAACTGGTGCACAAAGTCTCTAAGCGCTCTTCCTCTGGTTTTGAATTTAGAGTTTTCTTTCTCCTAGACTTGTTGCCAACCAGTCCTAAAAAGCCCAGACTGTCCTATTATTTAAGCCGTGGCTAGGGGAAAACGAAGTGCAGGATTTATGCCTTTGCCAAGGATATATGCGCGTAAGTGAATATAACGAACTCGATTTGAATTCGAACTCGTCATTTCAATTTTTCATTCCCTGCCGCTACTCATTACATTATATTACCCGCACATCCAATTAGTTTTTTGTTTTATTATTTTTCATTTATTTTTTTTTTAATATAAGTTTAGTTGAAAACCTAGTGAAATTATATGTTAATGATTTTTAAATTTATTTTTTTCCGTATTTTGGAGCATTTTCCTATTTAAATGTAAATTGCCAGATATCTGAGAACTTTTAACTTTTGTAAGCCATTACCAAATAGCTTTGTTTTTTTGTGTTATGTCAGTTTCATAATTTTCAAATATCGCTTCTTTGCAACTTCAGCATTTCGTGTTATCGCGTCTTTTTTTTTTATATAAAAAATATATTAGTGTGTTATTTCCTAAATTTTATAACATTTTATTGATGTTAGTTTTTTGTGTGCAAATCGGTCCTTGGAGTGGTTTGAAACATATTATTTATCTTCTCTCACTTGCGTCTCTCTCTCTTTGGGCAGAGTGCACACAGGGGCGACTCAGGGGCGACACCGTCAAAGGACAGAGTCGCAACTAAAGAAAATTATACTGAAAGGTGCCCATCCTGAGGAACAGCTGCCCGAGACCACGCCTTCTCATTGCACCAGAGAGAAGGATCGGTGCTCGCACCGAGGCCAGACAGTTGCTGGGGCTGCGGGCAATTTTTGTTTCTGGTCCAGGTGTACGCGCTCGAGTCCCCACCTTAAAAAAAGACCTTGTATCACAACTCGTCTTAGTGGGGAGGAAATACCTAGTTTTTCTTGTTTTTTTTTTCTGCTGAATACTTCTAGATTTTACGGATATTTTTTTTTTACAGTTTCTTTGATTAGTGTTTTGTATTGTTAATAAGGATGTGTTGAATTTCTTGTTTTGGTTTATTTTTTTTCTTTGTTGTGTTGGTTGATGACGTGTGATCTAATTGAACTATTATCAGATAAATGGAACGTTAATCGGCACAATAATGTGGTGGTAGTGAAACCAATGCACGTGTTACTTGAATTACTATTATTATTAGTTAAATTTCTCCATTTGGGCAAACAAATTCATAGACAACATTGCTTTATTGAAATACTCATTACTTATTATATTGCTGGTGCTGATCATATTACGAGATTTTGGTTTTGTGCATTCCTTGAACGGGTAAATAGAACCTTGCTGTTTGTGGTCGAGTGATCTAATGCACACAGGCAAAAAAAACGGTGGTTTTTCCTACAAAGTGGTGGGGTGCAGGATCAAACTTTGCTAGAGAGCACTTTAACTTTATTAAATTTATTGAGTACCCTGGCCGATAGACGTAAAACACAGTTTTTACAAAACTGAGGCGTCTATTTAATCACGAATATCGATTCAAAATAACGTTTGAAGTAATAAAATTACTAATTAAAATAATGGCATGTGAATATATATATATATATATATATATATATATATATATATATATATATATATATATATATATATATAGTGTGTGTGGACATAGGTATCAGTACTGCATGGTGACTGTCATTTTATCTTCAGATCATTTCAAGATATGGTTAAAACTGCCGAAAGCATTTGTTGAGACTGAACTATATCTACAAACGCTTTCAATCCGATATTTTTAATATATAGAGTGTATATATATATATATTTATATATATATATATATATATATATATATATATATATATATATATATATATATATATATATATATAGAGAGAGGGGGGAAAAGAGAGTGAGTATATATATATATATATATATATATATATATATATATATATATATATATATATAATCGTAGCTTTTTGAAAATATGCTTTATGCATTTGCCTATTTTATTATCTCTGCATTTATTTGCGCAAAATTATTGTATGTGTGTGTACCCTTGTCCAAATTCTTGTATGTGTATTTTAGTGTCTGTGTGTGTGCGTGTACTTTTGTCTAAATTCCTCTATGTATATTTTAGTGTGTTTGTGTGTGTACTCTTGTCTAAATTCCTGTATGTATATTTTAGCGTGTGTGTGTGTATAAATGTGTTTCTAGTCTTATCTTTTTGCTTTCCCCAATAAGCACTCCGATACTCAAACGTCAGTAATTGCAAAACATATGTGCACTCTCATTTATTTTTACTTGAAAAAAGAAATTTCGTCTCAATAACAATGAAAACAATTCGGTGATCTCATTAAAGGCATTCCTTATTTCTTTACGTAGCCAATCCGTTTGAGTTAGAGATGATTCAGAAGAAAGTTTATAAACTCTTCAGTTTGTTGCGTAGCTATTAAAGAATATTACATACAAAATGTAAAGTCATCAAAATGTACGTAATCAGGAATCCTCCTCTGGATTATACAGAAAACAATAAATGCTTAAAAGTGCAGACAACATCTGACGAGACTAAATATTTGCTATTCCGTTTGCTTTAGTTTTGTTTTTTTTAATAGTTGTCATTTTCCACTTTTGCTTCTACAAATACGAGGACTTCTTATTATCATTATTGTTGTTGTTGTCTTCTGCGACTTATGATCGCCCTTCACTAATTTGAAATTGAATATAATGTACACAAAAAATCGTAGGAGCAAAACATGCTGCATTTATATTTCGATGTGCTTTCTTTTCGATGAGTTGATTGTGAGTTTAGACATGAATACATATTGTTAAAAATACATATATTTTTTATTTTTTATTACTTAAACATTATTTTCAGCGGATACTCGTATTTAAATAGACGCTCCGTTTATTTATTAAACAGTATATTTATTTATTTTCGTTTACCGGCTTAATTCATATTAAAGAAAAATATGGGCTCTCCCGCCTGAGAACGCATAACATAACAATACTATATACAGGGTGCCCCACAAAAACCCAGTCAATTTGGTAAAGCTTATTTGTTGGAACTTTTGTTACAGTTATTTGAAACAAAAGCGAAGGATATAAATTTAGTAGCTTAAAATAGAACAAAAACACAAATGTTAGATGTGGAGGGCAAGCAAAAGAACTCTGGTAGAATTTCTTGGCATTTTTCAGTCCCCAGGTTGGATGTTCTTTCTTAAAGAGGACAATCACCTCGCGTTGAAAATTTGATAACAATCCTGGAACAACAAATTATTAAAAACATTATGCTAATAATTTTTTTACTTCATTAATATAGTATATTATATGTAGTTAATATTTTGATATGTTAGTTAATTTTTTTTCATCATATAGTAAATCTACATTTACCCGCTTCTTTTTTTTTTTTGTGGGGTGGGGAGGGACACTGCCAGTCGGGTTTCGATCCCGGCTTGAAGCAATCAATGTCTAGCCTCACTGAGGAGCTGTGATACAACGAAACAGTCTGTCTGTATATATATATATATATATATATATATATATATATATATATATATATATATATATATATATATATATATATATATATATATATATATATATATATATATATATATATATATATATATATATATATATATATATATATATATATATATATATATATATATATATATATATATATATATATATATATATATATATATATATATATATATATATTTGTCTCATCCATGCAAGGCAGTAATGCCACTAAATCACAAGAGGTTACAGAGTGTGGAGGAATTAGGAACATTAACAATTAGCGTAAAGAGAAAAGAGTAATCAGGAAGACAAAAGATAGTGATTGACATTGCATTTAAATTTTTGCCGGTTAAAGTTGTCAGCAAAGCATAGGCCTGGAAGGGAGTTCCACAAGCGAGAAATGCGAGAAAAGAAACTGTTATCATAGAACTTACGGCCACATCTAGTCAGTTCAACTTTAAATTGATGAGATCTCGACGCCAGCCGAGTACTGCACTTAAATTCAAAACGTCTAGATACCATAACAGAGAACACATCCGAACAATTACCATGAAAATATTTATAGAAAAAAAAACACAGAGGTAAAGAAATTACAAAAGAGAATAGAGGGGAGGGTGTAATTATGTCTGTTAATCACTTGACATCGATTCCTCAACTTGGTAGCATAGTAATTGTGAGTTCAATCCCTGGACGTATTAAAAACGTAGAAAACAGGACTAAAAAGAAAAAGCTGAGATATCCGTAGACATGAACGGCGACAAGAGGAAAATCTTCTCTTGGAGATTAAATAAAGTGTGCAGTTCGAAGGTTACACGGATCAGCAGACACCTGGGGAAGGCCGGAGGGCACAGCGGCTGAAATGTTTTGATTATAAAAAAGAAGAGGAGATTAAGGATCATCCTCATTTAAGGACTTGCCAGTTTAACAAGCCATCAGACTTACGAGCAGCTATAACATATTAAATAAAAAAAGTTATTCGGAATTTATTTTTGTATCTTTGGGAATGTTTTAATACATTTTTTTACATTTTGTTACACGTAGTATGACTGTAATAGTGGCCAGGTCTCGGTTCTCACTTAACGATCGGTTCGTTTAGCGAATAGACAGTTGTAAAGAAACACGGTCGCTAACTGAAGAGGGGTCGTTATGTAAATAATGATAATTTCAGGAATCCATGCAGAAAAGCAAAGCAGCGTATAAAATAAGATAACGTATGAAAACGTTAATAATAGTGATCGAAACAGCAACTACGTAAAATGGCAAAGTAGTGAAGAAAATGATGAAGGTAATACGAGCTGGTATTAACAATTGCCGGACTGTAAGCGTATTAATTATGCCGGTCAACGGAAATACGCGCATAGCTAACACTCATTGGTACTCAGTCTATTGACGCAGCGCTATCCACTCATGATCAATTATCACACATTTTGTAATGTTGTAGTGGAACGGCTCTGCAAACTTTACGACGAATAAACTTAGAATTTAAAGCAACGACCAGCATCATACTTTGGGAAATATGCTATCAAAACTTTCGAAATGCTTTTGACGAATATTTTATTCTATATTTTATTTGGTATTTTTAGCGATTTAAGTCTACTCGACTCTCGGTTCAAGATTAGTTTATACTGCGACCAATCAACAGAAAACGCTAGAAAATATTTCAGGATCACTTCCATGTGGATTTTTTTTTAACAGTCCATATTATTTACTGAAGTAAAGCCTACCTACCTCTCAATCTGATGTGGCGCTGACTTCCCTGTCATTACTGTATAGATCTTTAAACACTCGATTTTTCAAACCCTCCTTCTTCATTATAGGGTCCGTTCGATATTGATCACTTTTCTCCGATTAATATATAAAATTTTAAACAATATGCAGCAAAGATTTTATTTCACCAAAAAAAAAAGCTAATCAGAGAATTTTTGTAAGATAACGTTTTTAAGACAAGCAGTATGTGATATCCGTCTTCCTGTATGTCAGTGAGTGCTGGACAATCTCCTCAAAGATTAAGAGGAGACTTGAAGCAACAGAAATAAAGGATGCTGAGAATACCGTAGACCAAGCATGATGACGAAATTTTGGAGAAAATGAAAACAAAAAGGAAACTAATATTTAACATCAGGAAGTGAGAGTTGAGGTTTCTGGGGCATATCGTGAGGAAGGTGGGTTTAGAGAATCTGATACTCACGGGATAGATTGGAGGCAAAAGGAACAGAGGAAAACAGTGCATGACATACTTAGTGAGCTTGAGTAAGTAGATGTCGGAACAGAACTTAAGAGAAATAACAGACATACAAGGCTTATTAAGAGCTACAAGGGACAGGAAGTTGTGGAGACCTCTGATCGTCTACATCCTGAAGGGAAACCGCACATATAGAAGAAGTCTAACTGAATTATATTTATTAGTTGTGCGTTTATATGTGTGGGGGTGATAAGTCGGGAGCTATGTGGCGTGAGCTCTTAAAAAACAGCGGGGGATCCAGCGTGAATCTATGGTTAAAAGAAAATCTTTGAAACGTCACTAGTACCAAAAGGGCAGTAGTAAAAGAAACAAAGAAACAAAGAAAAAAAGAAACAAAGAAACAAAGAAAAAAAAAGAAACAAAGAAAAAAAGAAACAAAGAAAAGAGAAACAAAGAAAAAAAGAAAAAAAAGAAAGAAAGAAACAAAGAAAGAAACAAAGAAAAAAAGAAACAAACAAACAAAGAAAAAAAGAAACAAACAAACAAAGAAATAAAGAACGAATAACTCGATTATTTTTATTTTTGTTTAGCGGTCCTTAAATTAAGAGTGGCTGTATTAACATATGAACTAATGTCCTCATCTTTTTTTTATTATTACAAAGTTTCAGCCGTTGTGCCCTCCGGCCTTCCTCAAGTGTCTGTCGATTCGTATAACCTTCAGGAAATTTCGAACTGCACACTTTATTTAATCTACAAGATGCAGATTATCTTCTTGCCGCTGTCCATGTCTACGGATTATTTAATGCCGAAATCTAAATATTTTCTACGCAATTTTAATTTATTTATATTCATTTATTTATTTTAGATAATAATGGTTTTAATGATACTAATTAACCCATAGCTGGGGGATAAGAAGTGGCTTCATATCTTGCCCAAGGGCGTAAATGAATATAACTAACCGAACTGGAATTGGAACTCGGCTTTCTGATTAACAATTCCGAACCATTATCCATTAAACCATCCGAATATCCAAGCTTAAAGTACCTGGTATTCCCAGGTGCTCACCCATCTAGGCACGAATCAGACTCGACGGGAATAACTCGGGATAAACTCTGCCAGTTTTCTCTTCCGGATAAAGTAGAAAGTAATATTCCTTAAGGCACCAACGTGTTGATGGGTGACGTAAAAAAGAAAACTGCAGACATTTCTAGACAAGGAAAACGCTAAGAAAGGACTATCAATTGTAAGAAGAGAGATTATTTTGTTTTGAGCTATAGGAACAGTGCAAAAAGCGGACTACGAATTGGAAATGCTAAAATCAAGTACAGAAGTTTAAATATCCACGAATTGTTCTAGCAAACAACGGAAAATGTAACACCAAAATCCGAAGACGCATTGGAATAGCAAAAGATGCCTTCCAAAAACTAAACATTGTATTAAGATATAGGAATATTTCATTAGAAACAAAGAAAAATGTTGAACTGCTATGTAATATCAGTCAGTTATATGCCATGCGTGATACACGCTTAGGCGATCATGTATCTTTCGATACATGTCGAGGCAGATTTTTTTCCCGCAGTAGGTTGCTATTTCTTTCTTCGGTGGACCAGTTGCCATCCAAGGCTAAAGAACCCGGTCTGTCCTGCTATTTACCCATAGCTGGAAGTGGGGGAAGAAATCGAGGATTCATATCTTTCCCAAGAATATTTGCACGTAACTGAATGTAATGGATTCAATTGGAATTCGAACTCGGCTCTCCGATTCCTCAATCCGAACTATCCATTACTCCACCGTGCCTCCTCATCGCTTCTTTATTAGCAGTGAATGCTGGACAACTTCCTCAGAGAGGAAATGGCACTTGAGGCAACAAAGATGTTGTTCTATAGAAGGATCATGAGAGTACCATGGACTGAATATGTGAGCAACGAGGAAGTTTTAAAGAAAATGGAAATGGAAAATATATATTTAGCATTAGTAAAAGGCAGTTGAAATTTCTGGAACACCGAATGAGAAAACAAGGGCTTGGAGAATTTGACACCTATAGGATATATTGAAAACTAGAGGGACAACGGCAAACAGTGAGTAATATACCTAACGAGGTTGTGTAACTCGACGGCTGAACAAGGAAGGATAGTAAAAAGACACACAATGCGAACAGCTATTGGTCATGAAAAATTCAGAAGCACTTCTTTCCTAAAAAAAAAAAAAAAAAAAAAAAAAGCCCTTCCTTTAACAAATAAAATGCTTCCCGACAGGAATCGTAAAGGGAATGCAGGTTCGATTCTTGTCGTTTGTCGTTTTTTTTTTGAGGGGGGGTCGATTTCGATTTCTAGGTTTTCATTAATTTCACTTTTTGAAATAACGAGGATGTCAACTGAAACGAGTATCCATTAAAATGACGTTTCGAGTAATATGAAATAATTCCGGATGAAAAGCAAAATCCATTTTACAAAATTATAATATATATATATATATATATATATATATATATATATATATATATATATATATATATATATATATATATATATACATTAAGAATTGGACAAAGTCTGACAATTTATTAAAGACATTTTATGTTTAACATTCTTTTTAGATACAAGTATTTTTAGTAAATGTTTGTTTATAATAAACAATATTAAATAACATTTACCGGCCTGAATGGAAGATTGAAGTTTATAAGCAGTAAATTCGACCTTGCCTACCGAACGCTCATTTGTGGCCGAGTCGGTTAAGGCACGTCAGTGTAAATGACGGTCCCGTATAGGATGCAGGTTCAAATCCTGTCAAAGGACGAATATTTTCTGTGAAAATTTCTCGGACATTCAGGCCGGTAAATGTTAATTAATACAGTTTATTATAAACAGAGCATTTACTTAAATACTTGTATCTATGAAAAGAATGTTAAACATAAAAATGTCTTTTATATATATATGGTAATAATGACAGTAATAAGAAATGAAAACAAAATCAATTTTGATAAAATTACGAATATATATAAATTACGAAATATATGTATATATTTCGTAATTTTGTAAAAATGGATTTTGTTTTTCTTCCGGTATTAAAATTACAATATATATATATATATATATATATATATATATATATATATATATATTATTATAATATATATTACAATATATATATATATATATGTTAATTTTATAAAAATGGATTTTGTTTTCAATCCGACATGATTTCTTTTTATTATAGATGTTATTTTTAATATATTGAATTTATTATATTTTATATTTATATCTATGTGTGTATGTGTGTGTGTATGTGTGCGTATGTGTCGTGTTTAGAATTTGATATATTTGTATGAAGAGTGATCAATATCAAAAATGGAGCGTTTATAGATATAGACGTCGACGTAGGAATCAATACTACATGATGACTATCAATTTCACGCTTCAATGAAATCTTCAGACCAAGTTTCACTATCTATCTGCCTATCTATTTAACTATCTATTTATATATCTATCTATCGATAACAGCGTGTTATTAAATGACTAGACATAAAACTATATTGTGACTGACGTATCTAATCTTAATATCCATTTTATTACAACTAATTCAAAAATAGTGGAATATTAAATCAACACAAAATAATAACAGTAAAAGTAAATCGATTTCAAAAGCAAAATCACACGATATACACCGGCGAGATGTTTGGAAATTTAAATAAAAGATTATATGACCATAAACAAGATCTTTTACAAAACAATACACTTGATGCTTTAGTCGTTCATCGTAGTATATTTGATTTTAATTTCGACTTAAAAAATGCACTTCTGATTAAAAGATAAATTTCGCATATTTCCGCGTATAAGGCGACCTTATAACACAATTTTCACTAATTTATTTTATACATGTAGTATAAGACGAATGCTTATTGATTCTCTAAAGATGATGTTATTGGAAAAATATTGTTACTTACTGTATCCTTAGAAATTCAAAATAAACGAAATAACTAAACCGATTCTATATCGTGTTTTCCTACACTCGTACGCTCAAAGATAAACCATTGTTTTGTTTACGTTTCATCTTGCAAATACTGATCTTTCTTCTTCCCCACCTTTTTCATATATCTAAACCGTAGCAAACAGCCTCGATTTACTTATACTTCATCGACAATCACAAAATACCGCTAATGACAGTGCGATAATTTACGAAATTAGTACATTCCACTTTCAACATTTTTAATATTATATTATCCTAAATGCTATTACCGCCGTATTAAACATTATCATGATTATTGAAAGTTTAGCGACAGATAAAGGTTGCTGTGAGCGCAATCATAAATCGATGTTGATATTTTCTCAGCTGAACTTGCATGGATACAAACTGATTTGAAAAGGAATTATTCTTCAAATAGGCAATTTATTATGAAGTTATGCAAGTAATAAATAAGGTAAAAATTGTTTTATTACATTTATTGTCAGTTCATTTGATAATGTGAATCTTATATAATTGGTTATTACACTGAGGCCGAGATTAGATTACTGACAAACATCACTCAGAAATTAAGGTTTCTGTTTTAGAATTGTAGTATAAGACGACCCTCAATTTTTAAGGGTGACTTTGGGGATTTAAAGGTCGTCTTATGCGTAGAAATATACGTTAAATTAATTAAGACGAAAATATATCGAAAGTGCAATAATGCGGAAAATTTCAGCCCATCATCATAGAGCGCATATCCTTTCCTCACAGAAGTATTACTAATGCAGTGCTGGATAAATAGAAACAAGAAAAATGCAAGTGATAAAATACGTGAGTTGAGCTAAGTTTATAGTTTAGATACTCCAGACGTCAGAATTTACATTGAAGTGTATTTTTTAACGCTTTCATGTCGACAGATGTCGGCGTTTATGCACTTTGAATATATCGTACTGATTTCATCAATACTTGTCTGAAGAAGCTCATTCTGTACAAAACACGGCACAATACAGCTTTCCGTCTTTTCACACACACACACACACACACACACATATATATATATATATATATATATATATATATATATATATTTCGTCAAGCGAAAATTTAGGAATCTTCCTAAATTTTCACTTAACGATGAAACGGGGCTTGATACTTTAATTCAATTTAATTTTAATAATTATACTGAGGTTTTTCACTCTCGTTTTTTCGAAACATGAGAACTCTTATGTAGCGAAGGAATCATATTTTTAAAATAATTATAATATATATATATATATATATATATATATATATATATATATATATATATATGATAAAAATACAGTTTTCAATTATGCTATATTTATGGGTAAACGGGATCAATATCAGATATAAAAGTGTAAACATTGTCTGGAGGAGAAAATAGGTATAATCACGATCCCAAACAGACACAAATTGGAAATCGGATAGCCGAATTCAAATTCCAGTCAGGCACGAGCAAATACTCTTGAGAATAATTGTGAATCCACATCTTTTCCTCCCAGCTATGGGTTAATTAGTAGGACTTGTATCAAGAAATCATTATTATCTCCAAAAACTTATTCCAATTTAAAAATATTTTCTGGCATTGAATAACCTGTAAAGGATTGATAAACTGTAACACACAAATCAATCTATCAATGCACACATCATATCTAGTGTAATATAAAAAAGAAAAATATTTAAAAATAGCTAGCATGTATCTATTACAATTATATAAATAGGTATTTATAATAGGCAATTATGTATACTTGAAATTATCACACATATATATGCACACGTTTCTTTCTGCATCAAGAATTAAATTCCAAACACGTTTGACGTCAAGTAAGATGTGTCAGACAACCCAATAATAAAATAAGCAATGGGATCCCATTATCAAAATGAAATTTCAGTGTAACATCGCTTTGATAAACAAAGTCGGAATGTAATCAGCGCGTAAACCAGCCTCGATTTGGTATTTGGAGGAAAAGCGCGCGGATCGTTTATTTTCATCCGCTTTGATTCGATTTAATCTTGGCCGGAATCCTTCTTCCATTTATATTTTGGATTTTACAAACGATGAAACTTGGTTTGTTTTTATGCAACAAATACAAACTACATATTCTGCTCATCTGTAATACCAGCTTAACTTCAATTCGATGCCAGTTCTTCTTCTTCTCTTACTCTCTCTCTCTCTCTCTTTCTTTCTTCCATTTTCTCTCCTGATCCTATCTCTCTCTTTTCATCTTTCTTCCGAGGTAGATAGATAGACACAGCGTGGACATAGTGATGATATCTATTACCATGCTCTCAATATGCCAGTCAGTTATGTGCCGTGCGTGATACACGCTTAGGTGATCATGTATCTTTCGATACATGACTGACAAGGCAGATTTTTTTCCCGCAGTAGGTTGCTATTTCTTTCTGCGGTAGACCATCCAAGGCTATAGAACCCGGTCTGTCCTGCTATTTATCCGTAGCTTGGAGAGAAAAGGACCCATGCTTTTCCCAATGGTATTAGCATGTACGTGAATGTAATGGATTCGACTGGAATTCGAACTTGGATCTCCGATTCCTCACTCCGAGCCGCTATACATTACTCCACCGTGCCTCTCAGTATGTACGAAACTTTTATTTATATTATTGAGCACACTTCTCCAATTACTTAAATAGATGATGGATACAGGTTCTAATATCTTCCCGGAATTATCTATTTTCTGTTAAAGTAACGTTACAAGGCAACGTATTTGCAAGGTGTTACGGGAACTTACCCATAATAATAATGGACTATTCCTGACATTATAAATACTTTGCCTCTCAAGAGGTATGAGGAGATTGTAAGACGAGGAGAGATAATTGAGAGCATATTGTAAGGACATTGGAATAGTGAGACTTGTCGAGACAACATAGTTCACTCTAACCAAATCTGATAGTCATTACTAATACTTCTACTTCTTTGTATTATATATCTGTTGTAATATATCTTTGTATTCCATACCTGTGTTCGTGTTATTCTTTCATTGGTTCTAACCTTGGACCATCACCGTGGTACAAGGAATTTGGACCATAACACAACGTTACCTTGTAACGTTGCGAGCAGATTGTGGGGAGTCTACAAAAAAGTCTTTGCAATTTGCTGTAGGAACGTTGTAGCAACGCCATTTTGTTAACTGGCTAACGAGTTTGTGTAAATGGATGGAAGTACAAGGATTAGAAGGGATATTAAGGGAAAAATTATCACTGAGAACAACAAAGGATAGAAAGTTGTGGAGACTCATGATCGCACAAGTACTAAACGAACACGGAACAAGGACGTTATATTTAAGAATTAATAATAGATAACAATGCTTCATTTAAAAATGAAATAAAGATAATATAGTTGCTGTTTTATTTTTGTATCAAAAAACAACCAGTCAGTTTCAGGATATGACACTGTAATGTCTAGAATCGTCTTAGTTTTACAACATTTTAGGGACTTTTATCACAGATTGATAGATCTGCTGTAGTCGAATGAATCCTTACAATTCAGAGCTTTTTGCTCTCCCATGTTTACGTGATTACCGTAGGGAAATTCACGTTTCGTTTAGCGCTTAATTTTCAAGAAACACATTTAGATGCATCACTATTTGATGCATCACTTCTCTTCTTGCAAGTGAAGACCTCCAAACATTTGACATTAGCATTATGCATAGATAAAACCATTTCCAATCCGCTGTATACTCTAAGCTGAATGTACACGGCGTATTTTCCATTTGCAAAATATGCGCATAAAAGAATCTCGCACGATGCACATGCAACATCAGTATGCAGCGTATTTGGCTCTTGTGCCCGTGTATAAAATATGGTTACATATGTTTAAACAAAGCCCGAAATGCGTTACACTTAGAACAATAATACAAAGGCATTGATTGTCATATATTTTGATGCCGCCAAACCCTGCATTAAGTGTCATGGGTACGGAATTGTAAGTTTTCTGATTCCGCTTTCATGGAGAAATTCAAAAGATTTTATTAATGAATACAACTCGGATTTTAGAGGGGGGGGTAAAATCTCGCGAGAATATTTTTTTATCAAAGTGCACAAAAATAATGACTAGCGAATGTAGTGATAGTTTTTAGCGTGCTTGTGCCTCAATACTTTTTTTTGCGGGGAACGGGTAAAGCTTGTTTGTTTGTTATGCAGTTTCCTTTTAGCTTTAGATAATCGAAATATGAAGGCGAAATCAGGCAGTATCGATGGCAGAGAACAACGCTGACAATATCGTCCATTCGCTGCGCTATACAAAATCTAAGATAATATGAAGGGGTGTATTCGCTAACTGCAAACAGGACAACACGGGTCGAATCATAAAGAAATATGGGGTCTGTGTAAAGTTTTATACAGCTTAGAATTCTGATAACTTTTAAGATATAAATAAATATCCAATAAATTTCAAAATGAGGATATTTCAAAAGGTTCATAAAATTTCGCAAAGAGATCTTATTGCTAGAATAATAAATGCTTTTTAACTCAAGTACTAAATAATGAGTTTGTAAACTCGAATTAACTTTTAAATTGCTATAATGAAAAATATGCTGGGAATTTACACTGTATCTTGCATATATTTTCTCCTCAATAGGAGTAGATATGTTTGCCTATCGACTAATTCACAGACATCCCGGTCTTTTGAACAAGTAAACATTTATCTATTGTACTTTGTTTACGATTGGGTTCGACTCTATACTTCTAACGTCCTCGTCTGAAATCTAAGATTTTATTTAGTACTTATTTATCTCCTCAATAGGAATATATAGGTTCACATATCGTCGGGTTCACATCCCTCCCCAGTCTTTTGAATAGGAGTAGAGGTTTATCCCTTGTTCCCTGTTTAGGACTGGGTTTCCGGTTCTTGCTAAAGTCTACTTCAACTCTATACTTCTAACCTCTCCGTCTGAACACTGAAAGTTTATTTAGTAATTATTTTTTCTTTTCAATAGGAGTAGACAGTAGGAGTAGATATCGTTCAACTAACACTCCGCCCCGGTCTTTTGAAAATTAAAAAATATAATTTTATGTATGTATGTGCGCATTGCGTGTTTGTCTGTAGATACATCAATAATACATTTATTTTGTAAACATTTATTTTTTACCATCTCCTTTCTTTGCATTATTTACATGCAGACTGTTATCCTCATGTTTGTTGTTATCACAACATTTCGGCCGTTGTACCCTCCGGTCTTCATCAGGCGTATGCCGATTCGGGTAACCTACCTGAAATTCCGAGACGATCACCTTATTTAATTTACGGGTACAGATTATTCTTGTTCCAAGGATATCTCGTCTAGTTCTTATTTTTACTACTGCTCAGTTTCAACTGAGTCCCAGTACATACTGTCCGGCCCAGGGATAGAACTCACATTTACTATGTCATCAAATTCACGAACGAACGCTTTAATCGATTAGGCTACTGAACCGAGGGAAATAACAAAGGAATGTACTAAAAATAAGAACTAGACAATAATTTAAATGTAGTACTAGATTGGCAGTTAGGTCTCATCCTTTAGCTGTTGAAATTACTAGATATAACCGTAATTCCTATGCTGTTAGTCGCACTTCTCGCTTGTGGAAATCTCTTCCCGCTTCTTCATTTCCTGTCAACTGCGATCTTCCAAAAATTAAATGCAATGGCAAACGCCATCTTCTGATTCCTCAAATCGCAGTCTTTTAATTATCTCTCTCTACTCAAAGTTCACTTACTTTGTTTCACTCTGGTTCTTAGTGGCTTTATTACCTTGGTTGAGATGAAATCATTAAAAAAAAGATTAGATCCACTGTTTAGGAAGCACGATTGTAATTTTTTGGAGAAAAGATCTTAGTTATATATATATATATATATATATATATATATATATAGGCAGCACATTTTCATTCAAGCTGGTATACTCAAAAAATTTAGACGTATTATGTCGGTTCATATTAGTTTTAATCCTTTCGAGTCCAGAAATTGATTAAGAAAAATATCAAAATTTTCTTTCAAATAAATTTTATTTTCACAAGTACTTTCTATCTCATCTGAGACCATATTCAGGGAGGTTAGAATATTTTTGATGTGTATACAGTAGCTCTGTAAATTCAAAATATTTTTTCATTAATCGTTTACAGCGTTTCAAATTCAAAATCTTTCTCTCAGTTATGCAACTGAGGTAAATTTTGTAATTTAAAAAAATTTTCTAAAGCCACCAAGAAATGAATTCCTAGATTCAAATGTATTAAAACTGAAATAAATAAGCATAATACGTTTAAATTAAATAATGGAAGCTTTAATAATAAAAAAGAAAAAGCAAACTTTTAACAATATTAACTACGAACAAAGCCACAATGTGCTAACCTTACTCGGAAATTAAAAGCATCCCTATCACACACTAACACATACACAGAATGCACACACTCAATTAAACTGAAAAATCGAATCATCCTTGATAATAGCTAAAGGTATAGCCGAAAGCGCTCGGAAATATAAAACATTTGGACAGTTCTTACACACCCTTTGTCCAGAAAAGCTCTTGTCAGAACACAAGAAAAATTAAATAAAAAGCTTAACCGTAGTACCTTGTCTGTCGTTTTTAATGAAACATGCATAAAGGATGGATTGCTGCCTAAATATACAACTATATATATATATATATATATATATATATATATATATATATATATATATATATATATATATATATATATATATATATATAATATTTTTATTAGAATAAATTACAATAAAACATTTAAAATGTTTTTATTGTGATTTATTATAATAAAAATATTGTAATAATATTTTGCTCTACTTTGCATTGAGTACTTTTTAAGAAAAAAAGTAAATGCTACGATCTCTGAATTTTTAGCCCATCTGTTCTTTCTCTTATTTGATTATATATATATATATATATATATATATATATATATATATATGAAAAAAGCATAGTTTTATGGTTTGCTATATTTATGGCTAAATGTGTTTCAATATCAGGGATAGAGCGTATGTAAATATAAAGTTCAACTCTGAGTGACAGTTTGTTTCATAGTTGAATGCAATCTTCAGGCTTGACGAAAATTTTACATGTTTGTATGTCTCCGAAAGTTAAAACTCATCAGTTTCATATCCGAAACGTAAACAAAGCAATTTCTAAAGAATTAATGGATTTTTTAATTTATTAATCTGGCATATTTGTGTTACTTTAAACGTTATTTTTAGTGGATACCCATATTTGAATAAACACTCAGTTTATTATAAACATTTTTTTATTTCGTCTTCCGACCTGAACCTTCGAGAGATCTTATTAAAGAAAATGCGTGCTATACTGCGTGTAACAGCAAAATTGCCCAAGTCGTGTTACAGCGTGATATAATTATCCATCCCATAAAATGTCTAATATCTAAAAAAAAAAAAACCCACTAAACTAATTGAGTTTCTTTTTCCAGTTTTTAGATAAGACGTTTAGCCATCTTGACACCATTTGTCGTAAGAATCACTGACAAATCCTTAGAGTTATTCAGCTAGAAAGAGAACAGGTTAAAATCGTTTTGTCCCAGTCCCATTATGTTTTCCCAACTGAGCAATGAAAAGATTATTCATGTCTTCAGTAATGGTACCAACATTCATACTCTGGCTTCCATCCTCAAATTCCATTTAAGAAGCATCAAGAGGATGGTGAATACGTTTAAAAAAGAGGAAACAGTAGAAAGGAAAACTCGATCAGGAGGTCGCAACAGAAAGAAGGATCATCATTTCAAATTAGAGGTAAATATATTCTTATCATTCAAAGTAAAGTCCAATAGTTTTATAAAAACCTGGGAGAATTCCAGTAAGATATCTTTAATCATTTCTAAGATACAACGGTTCAAAGCTTTATCTAACAATTGGACAATTTTGCTGTTACACGATTTGGAAAATTTTGCTGTTACACCTGGTATACACAAACAAACACACACGCACACACACGCGTATATATATATATATATAGAGAGAGAGAGGGGAGAGAGATACACGATTGTTTATCTGTCTTTTCCTCGTTTTTCATCTGTTTCATTATACTTTAATTTCTGTAGTTTTATTATGTGACTATTCCTGTTTTTTTTTTTCTTAAAATAAATTCACGTTTTTTTTACCTGTATTTTGTCAGCTTTATCATTTGAGTTCTTTTCTTTAGATTTATACCTCGTCTTTTTTCTTTCTCTACCTCATTCTCACATTCTTTATATTTTTTTATAAATCTTTATTTCTCCTTCTCATCCTATCTATCTATCTATCTATCTATCTATCTATCTATCTATCTATCTATGTTGTTCTTCACGCTGTCTCTCTCGGCTTCTTCCATTACAAATATGCTCGTGTTTATCGGACTTACATTTTCATCGTATTTCAATGCCAGTCTTTTTGCATCTGCCCCTCTTTGTGCCTGTCCTCCGATCTCTGGATTTATCCATCTGTCTCTCTTTCTATCTATAGGCCCATTTGCTTGTCCATCCCCGACTGTCGACCCGGGGAACAGGTCGGACCCGCACTTCCCATGATTTACCATTATACGGCGCACTTGCTTTCTCTTCACTTATCATAATTAAAAGCCATCCAGACCGACCGTCCGGCCGCGTTTCCCTTCGCTTTCTAATGACTCCCTCAACAGCCTTTGGGCTTGACGAACAACAATACACATTGGCATATTCCCCAGGTTGATGCACGTGACAACGCCGCCATATTTACTATGAGTTCGCTCGTGAGTACTAGTGTTTATGTATACGCATGCGTAGAAAGTTTGACGTAATGTCTTGGACTCTGTGTGTTTATAGTTACTACATGTACTTTTTTTTATACAAACGAAACTATTAACGCACAGATCCATTCAATCTATACGTATGTGTGTATGTATGGATTTCGTCTGAGGCATTGAATAATCATTAGATTTAAGTGGAAATGCTTCTTCTCTGCTTTACTAAGTGTGTATGTATGTGTATTGACAGTATGTGCGTGTAGTTTTAAGGATATTGCTGATTTTTACGTGTATGAAACGGCATTTCTTATACCTTGACATCTTTTTATATTCTTCCACATTCTGTGTGGGCTGTGTGGGCTGTTGTTTGCTTGTGTGCGTGTGTGAGAGGGTGAGGAAAAGTGTGTATGTGTATGCATGACATGGATACTTCTTAAAATATTAAGTTGTTATTTTTGTCCCTTTCTCAAGCTTTATATTTTTCTCTATCATTTTGAAGTTCTCTTTTACATTTCTGTATAGCGCACGATTTTTATATTATTACTAGCAGCATGGCCCGGCGTTGCCCGTGCTTGATTCAAAAATCGTACGACTCATACAGCAATCGTATCACTTGACTTAAAATATTTTTGCCCTTCCTTTGCCTTTAAAGGAGTGCCCTTTGCCGTGCTGATGTTGCTACATGCCTTACTTCTTGCCTATCTCACACTGCGAATTTTTTTAAGCTCTATACTAAACATTAAATCTGTTACGAAAAAAGAACTAAACAAAATGAACACAAAACGATCAGCTTTAAAAAGGACTCGTAACTGGAAAAACCGAATGAAAAAGAATGTTAACAACAAATACTTTTTCACATCAAACCCAGTTCTGCGGAATCAGAATCAACGTTGAGTTTAAGCAAGTGAATGAGCCAATTGGAGTAAAGTGCCATGCAGATTTAAATTTTTCCCACTTGTGACGAATGCAGCTATCGATTTTTTTTTGCATGCTAACATGCTAGTTAACATTCGTGTCAGTCAGCTGTTGGCTCTCAAGCTGGCCAATAGAATCTTCCTGCCTATTCGTGGCAGCCAGCTATATGCTCTCACTGGCCAGTACAAAACGACCGCAAACTACAGGAAAATTGCCGTAGAAGCATGAAAAAATCGATTATTTCCACTATCGATGGGAGTTGGGAAATGCAGTCGGTCTTGGCCTTCCCGCTAACTTGGAGCATGTGCATGTAAATTTTGGTGCAAATCCGCCGAAAATTGCGGCCGTGCATTCGTTACACACACACACACACACACACACACACACACATCCTGCCTTTTATAGATAGAAATTCACAAGGCTCAAGGACCACTCAAGGTAGAAGTTTACTGAATGTGGTTATTATAATGACATAAGGAGAATGAATTGAAAGTGCATATTATGAGGATATATAGGATAGACAGTCCCTAGTTTTGAAAAGGTTAACATCCTAGTGGTCAAGGAAGCATCATCTCGGGAGTTTTTTCTACAAAGTAAAAGTTCTGGATAAGAAGCTAGGTAGAACTTCTTCTTTACAAATACAAAAGAAATGATGATCGACCCAGTGGACGAGGCATGACATTTCCTAGCCATGTCCGTGCTAATGTTTGAACTTAAGTACTAACCCGTATGTTTGTGTGTGTATGTTTTTTGTTTTGTTTTTTATTCCAGTGCGTGTCTATTTCCGTATACGTCATTTTATGTTCGTGTCTTCATGTTTCTGTCTGAGTGTGTTCATGTCTCTGTATGTTCGCATAAATGTGCATGTATGTCTATATGTGTATATATATCTAGTGGTGTCTGTATGTGCTTATACCTGAATGTTAGATTAATGTTTATGTGATTGTATGAGTGTTCGTCTGTATGTCTGCCCATCAGTGTATGTACGTTTATATTTCATATCTTCGTATGTCTGTGTGCTTGTAAAAATGCGTATATATGTCTGCATGTGTACGTATTTAGATCTGTATGTGTGTGTTTGACTGTATCTGTATGTTTAGAAACACCCGAGCAAAATTGTGTATGTGCGTGTGTGTATTTAGTTTCAGCAATTGCTAAAATTATCATCCAGATACGGAAGCTATCAAATGCCACATACCTTGTAAAATACGCAATATGTTTTCTCAACTTTCGTTTTCTCCAACTCAATGCTTCCCGCGTTTTCATACATAAAGTCAATGCGTATTTAAATAAGTGATTCTTTACGATCCTTACATAAATCCAATCGTGTACAGTGATATACTTGTAGGATTTGGATTGTTACAATTCAACCATTTAAAGAGTCAGTTGTTTAACTGCATAATAAACGTCCATGCCTAGGACAAGCCGTCCATATTGTTTTTACTTATTTATTTTTGTCTATATCTCTGAGATAAGGTGTTATGATTACTTACATTATTCATATTATTCGGACTGTTATCCTCATCTTCATTGCCATATTCAAAACGTTTCGGCCGTTGTACGCTCCGGCCTTCTTCAGGTGATTGGAATTTCGAGCGGAACTCTTTGTTACGTCCACCGAGGTAGATTGTTCTAATTCAACGTGCCATGCCTCTTCCGGGTGTCTCAGTTATTTCCCTTTAACTCAACTCTTCAAGTTTTGATTCACCACTCTTTGGGTCTAGTCACTGGATCTGAGACATCCGGAAGAGGTATAGCACGTGGAACTAGAACAGTCTACCTCGGTGGATGAAATAAAGGGTTCGGTTCGAAATTCCAATCACCTGAAGAAGGCCGGAGCGTACAACGGTCGAAACGTTGTGAATATCGCAATGAAGATGAGGATAACAGTTCGAATAATTTAAATTATTTATTTTTGTACTAAATTTCACTCAGTACAAGTCTTGAGAGTTACTCAAGCTAGAGGTTCACAATCGTAATGGTAAGGATTGATGAGATGTGTGTTGTTAATGGAACAGAAGGTGTGATCAATTGAGCTTATGAGGATGAGGAAACATAGCTATTGACCCTTGACGTGAAGGGGTCAAGATTGAAATGTTTAGGGAAGCATACTGACAGGAGCCTATTCCACAAAATTGCAGTTCTTGGGAAAAAGTTGTCTGAGGGAACGTTCTGATTATAACTGGAATACGGAGGAAATGAGGGTGATTCGACTCCGCGGGAGTGGCATGGTGTTTAAAGGCTGGAAATTAAGAACTGGTCATCTTAATGCAGCAATATTTCATTTTGGGTCTAAACTGAGTCTTGTAAAGATAAAACATAGCAGAATGTGTAAGATAATTTCTGCGATGATAGAGTGAGCCGAGTTTTTCTGCACCATGATTTGCGGTCTGGAGTGAACTGCAAACCCAGTAAACGTTCAAAGCAAGAGTCCTCATTGGAAATAAAATAGAGAAAGGACAATAAAAGAACAGACAGTAGAAAAACAGAAGATGGTGAGCTTTTGAAGGTGGTAGATAACTGGAAAGCAAGAAACTGAAAGCGAGTTCCAGATACGAGAAGTATGAGGAGAACACATTAAAACAATTGACATGAGAATATTTCTAGAAAAGAAACACCGCCACGGCAGTAAGAAAGTGACTGAAGTAGAGATAGCAGGCCGGGACCAATAATTTTACAGAATCTTGTTTGGATTTTGTTGAGAATATGGAGATATGGTAGCAATATTCAAGATACGAACGAATGGTAATTTTATAAATAATCAAGATAGATTCTGGCAAGAAAAAATTGTCTGCCACGATACAGTGAGCTAACGTTCTTGGCAGAAAACCGAGCAATTGATTCAATATAATCACTCCACTTCATGTCATGGGATAACGTGTTACCAAGAAGGCGCAGAGAGTTCTCTCTTGAAGGTTAGCATCAGCCATGCTCATGGAAAACAAAAATGGTTCTCTATGATGATTAAAGCATTGCATTTTCGTTTTTTATATGTTTACGATTTACTAGACATAACTGTTACCGTGCACACAATAACCGGTAGAATAATGCAATAGACCTACCCATAATGCACCACAGACCAGCCTACATAAATAATCAAGTCAAAACACAACACACACGGTTTGACGATTGCCTTTAATCATGAAACAAATTGTCGCCGCTGAATGTTGGTCCCAATGTCCGCACACACACACGCGCGCGCACACACACACACAGATATATATATATATATATATATATATATATATATATATATATATATAGGATGTCTAGCCACACTGATAAGCTGTGAAACAGCGAAACAGTCTGTCTGTGGATAACAATATATACGTGCTCCTAAAAAAATTATTTCGATCGAGCTTTTCGGGGAGAAAAGTGAATTTGTAAACAGTGACTATTACTGCTGTTGATGCAAGACTCTTCTTTAAGAAGGATCGTTCTCCGGTAATTGGTGTCTTTGTCTAAAAATAAATACGTCTAAATAGTCCTTCATCCGTGAGTGCCCCAATGGCTTAGGAGTAAAATCTCCGACTGATACTTGAGGCAATCGGATGTCTAGCCACACGAAAACAGATAAACAGTGTGGATGAATATACATATATATATATATATATATATATATATATATATATATATATATATATATATATATATATATATATATATATATGTGTGTGTGTGTGTGTGTGTGTGTGTGTGTGTGTGTGTGTGTGTGTGTCTGTGTGTGTGTGAGTGAGAGAGAGAGAGAGTTTAGAAAAAGAAATTACGAAAGAGAGAGAAATGTAATAATGTCTGATAATTACGTTTTTTTTCGGAAAGAGGGGGAAAACAGCCGAGTGGATTAAATTATCGATTCCTGGGAGATGAACTCTCCTGTCGTCTTCGACGCACGAGTGTCGGACGTAAAGTGCCAGATCATTTCTCAGAATCAAACAGTCAGACTATCCTACACATATAATTTGATTATCGCGGTAAAGGCTTTTACAGGACCAACCACACTTTCGGAAGAACTGAATACAAAACCTGGTGCACATTTTGTACTACGGGATCTCCAAACAGCCCTCCGTAGGTTTTGATTCCAGATAATGTTACTGCCTGAAGATCGCCTTAGCATGAAACTTGGCGTTACGATTTCGGATCGGAGACCCTGAGCACTTTTTGGAGGTTGTTGTCATATACGTTTTGCAGTGAAAATATAATCTATCCAGTATCTGAGGACCTCCGGCTTTCATAAGCTATTAGCAAAGAAACATTTCCTGAAGGAATGAAGAAGCGACTCGAAGCGACAGAGATTTGGTTCTCCCGGCGAATGCTAAGACAAACGTAGAGAGAACACGTAAGCAATGAGGAAGTTATAAATAAAATGAGAAATAGAAATACAATCAGCGTTAATACCAGAAGGAGTCGATTGAACTATCTGGAGCACATTATGAGGAAGGACAGGTTGGAAAATTTAATACCCACAGGACATATTGATGGAAAGAGGGATAGAGAGAAACAGCTAGCAACTTATCTCATGAGTCTGTGCGAATGGGTGGCAGAGGCTCATAGCCTTAAAAGTCTACGATTAAGGACTTCAACAGTTGATTAATAAGTTGATACTAAACTGATTAATATTCGGACTGACCTTATTTCGTTTGGCTATACAGCATTTGACCCTCCTCTATTCCTTGTAAGTTGTTTTGTTAATTTTATAACTTATTGCTCTGTATTTTGTATGTATCCGTTAGTACTGGATACTGGTGCTGAATAAATATATTAAGCACTCATTCTTCTCTGTGTATCATTCACCTCGACGATACAACAATAATATAGAGTCACACTGTCAACACACGATCTTGTATCATCGAAATGAAATTAAGAGCGTGGATTACTCCGATGGTAATATTAGTTGTTTCTTTATAAGGAAACATTTGACATTCATTTACCAAGCAGCCAGTGCTACTCAAATTACGCTTTTCTTCATTTCCTGGCCATCTAACTGGGAACAATGTGTAGTACCTGTTCGTCTCATCTCTAATGCTAAGGATAATATTAGCCGTTTCTTTATAAGGACATATTCGGCATTCTTTGACTGAACAGTCAGCGTCATTGTCAGCTGAAATTTATAAAATCTTTCTGTTAAAAAATTTTTTCAAGAAAAGAAGTTTCTGAAGTCCAGAAACTTTTACAGTATTGATTTTTTGTTTCAAATATTTGTGGAATGTCGATATCTTTATTGCGTCATTATTTTCTCTACGATTTACATCGGTATCCATTTTAGCTGTTGCAAGTCTCCAAGTGACGTGGTTTCTGTTATTTGGTACAGTTCTTGGTGATTCTGTAGCGCCAGTCCATACGGTTCGAAGAAGAATGGGCCTCTACAGTCTTCATTCACTCAAACCATTTTTAACCATTGATCTGAGAAAGTGGTTGAATAGTTTGCGGTTTAGATATTTCATAATGGGTTTGGCGCCATACTTGACGTCAATATGAAAGCCTCGGTCTAACGAAGCTGTTTATGAATTTGATTCAAGTTTTTAGGTCAAGGTGTTGTAGGAATTTCCTTTATGTTTAATGCAATCCAAAACGATTAATTTCTTTACTAATTGCTGGGAGCTAGAGACACTGTTATTATGCAAATTTAGATTGAGCAATTGTTTTAATATGACAGTTTAGAATATAAGAGATCATTGTACTTCAGGGCAACAGGTTCGAGGTTTTAAACGTAGATTCATAAATTTGACGGTACTGTAATTTAACAATTTTAGGTCAAGGTGTTAGTTTTGTAGCAATTTGCGGTTTTGAGAGAAACTGCCCCTAGCACATCCTATTCTATGTTCAACTTCTTTATCTCCTATAATATGTTTATTATAAGGGATTCATACACTGAGGTATACACTATTTACATTGTTCGGACTATCGTCCTCATCTTTGTTGCCATATTTATCCCAACGTGTTGGCCGTTGTACGCTCCGGGCTTCTTCAAGTGGTTCAAATGTTGAACTGAACCCTGTATTTCGCTCGCTGGGGTAGACTGTTTTAGTTCCACGTGCCATGTCTAATGAATGTCAATTATTAGTTATCTCTTATCAATTCCCCCGCAAGGACACATGGCGCAGTGGATAAAGTCGTTGGTTGGATCCAGTCACAGGACCCAAAGAGTGTGAGTTCAATACCTGGTTAAGGCAGTGGAGAAATCATTTTCAACTCCTGTTGGAGGTGCAACTTTGTTTTTAGTAAGACTTTTCAATCCAGGCCTGTTTTATTAATTGGACTATTTATTTTTGTTCAAAGTTGTGTTTTGTGGAGGGGTCTTCTTTTTTGACATTTTGTTTTTGTAAACTTTGAGTACGCTTTGTAATTGTAATTTTTATTACATTATAACATTTCTTGAAGTTTCATTAAGAAAGCTAATTATGTGAAAATCAGGTAAAATTCTTAAAACTCTTGCCGCAACGTATGATTTCAGTCTACTGTAATATATATATATATATATATATATATATATATATATATATATATATATATATATATATATATATATATATATATATGGATGCATATAACGAAATACCTTGCACATTAAATTCCCTCTCCCCGAATCGTTCTCGTACAGATATTATTTTGAACGGTTGAATTCAATATCCATAATGTTTTCAGTTGCAATTCAAGTGAACTTGGTAAAATTAGCGGTCCAACTTCCACTAAAGGTTGCCGTGTCTCATTTTTTAGAAACATTTTCGTTGGAAGCAAAGATAAGAGTGATTACATAACGCAATATTTACCTTGTATATGACAATTTCCTCACAGAGGAAGAGGAAACTTGAAGTAACAGCGATTTGATTCTATAAAAAGATACTTAGAATACCGTGTAGGAAAAAAGTGATTGCTGTGGAAGTTTTAAAGAAAGGAAAATGGGAACGAAAAGGAAGCTTTGGTTTCTGATATAAAAGAGATAGTTGAACGATCTGGGATACATAATGAGGACAGAGCGCTTGGAAAATTTGGCACTCACAGGACATATTTAAGGTAAGTGGGTAGCGGAACACATTGAATAACCAAACGAACTTGTGCAAATAGATGACAGAACATAGACAAACATTGCACAGTGCTGCAAATGATTGGAAGCAGAAACAATGGCCTAGTGGATTAAAGTGTTTGTTCGTGAAATTGGCGACATAGTAATTGATAGTTCAATCCCTGGATCTGACAGTGTCTACTTAGACTCAGTGGAAACGGGTGAGAGATAACTGATCAGTACTAAAAAATAAGAAGTAGACGAGATACCCGAGATATGGGCAGTGAAACGAGAACAGCCTAAGCCCAAACCCCAACCCCGTAGATTAAATAAATGTCAGAATTCCTTGTACATTACCCGGATCGACATGCTCCTAAGGAAGGTCGGAGGAAAAGATGAAGGCACTACTCCGAATACAAACAGTGTTTTCGTGAAATATCGGTTTGACGCTTTGGCACACATTATCTGTGATGTTTTATACCGAAGATTATTAGGGGTTTCGGGATTTTCAACATCATACTCCTCTCCACGGTAACCCAGCCGATACTGATCAGATATCGACTTGTGTGCCATCCATCAGCTACAATTGGTAATACGCGCAACACACTGCGATTCGACTGGCATTTTATAGTTCAATCACGAACTACTTCCTGTTCACCAGTTTCTGAGCTCTTCTATAAAAGAAGGAAGCAAACGAATTAATTAAATAATGATAACTCATCATCACAGAAATTCAGACAGAATTTATTGAACCCCTGAAATTAGTTTTCTAAAATTATAAAGAATAAAAAGGTTTAATAATGCGAGGGCAGATAGCTGAAAACTACTGTAGGAATTTCCTTTATGTTTAATGCAATCCAAAACGATTAATTTCTTTACTAATTGCTGGGAGCTAGAGACACTGTTATTATGCAAATTTAGATTGAGCAATTGGCTTCTTAATATGACAGTTTAGAATATAAGAGATCTATTGTACTTCAGGGCAACAGGTTCGAGGTTTTAAACGTAGATTCATAAATTTGACGGTACTGTAATTTAACAATTTTAGGTCATGGTGTTAGTTTTGTAGCAATTTGCGGTTTTGAGAGAAACTGCCCCTAGCCTATTCTATGTTCAACTTCTTTATCTCCTATAATATGTTTATTATAAGGGATTCATACACTGAGGTATACACTATTTACATTGTTCGGACTATCGACCTCATCTTTGTTGCCATATTTATCACAATGTTTAGGTCGATGTACGCTCCGGCCTTCTTCAAGTGGTTCAAATGTTGAACTGAACCCTGTTCAATCTCTGGGCTGGGTAGTACAAATTCAGTCTCAGTAGAAACAGGACTAACATTTACTGAGTAGTAGTATAAATAAAGAACAAGAGGAGATATCCCAAGATATGGATCATGAAACGTAGAAAAGGCTACCCACTAAATTAAATATAGGTTTCATTTCGAAATTCGTATAAGGTTACTGTAACCAAGAGACATCTGAAGAAAGCCGGAGAATTCAATGGCCAAAACGTTGTGATAATAGCAACAAAGATTACGACGTTAGTCCGGCTGTAAATAGTGGAAATAAGCATAACGTATCATTTCAGTGCGCATAGTGTAGCAGTTTTCGGTGTGGAATTAGCGTGTCGTGTTCAAATTCCAACTGAAGCTCTTGCATTCGTATGAAACCATATAGTCTCTCCAAAGCTAGGGTTTAGTGGTATGGCAGACTGGAATCTCTAGAATTGGTTGGAAATCACAGTAAAAAGATAAATCTTGAATGGTGCATTATTACCATATCTGTACTGGAGCTACATAATCCTCACTTTCCAGCTCAACATCGTTTATGCGAACACATGGGGGTGTCTTATTTCCCACCCTACAGCCCCTTTCCTCTCAAGCCTATTGCTTCTCTATCGCTATTGCCATGGTAAATGTTCTGAGGGCTGTATGTTTTAACTCCATCAGTTCAGATCTTTGCAGCTAAGACCCACCGTGATACATCCACATGTTAGAATCAGCCTCAATCGCTTTATTTGTAAGAAGGAAGTTCTACTCAGATAGATTTCTTCAGATAACTACGGCTTTGTGAAACAGGCTTTCCTGAACACTAAACACTTCACCTCTTCAAGTCCAGGGTCAATCGGTATCTCTTTCTCCTCAAAATCTTCATTTCCTACATCCTCTTCTTATATCCGTATGACACGCCTCATTTAGTAGCGCGTCCTGGGTAAGACGATAAACTACATCCGGCAGCAAGGCCTCTGATCGGGAGGTTTTGAGAAGCGTGGAACAACCTTTTAATTGCTGGTGTTCCCAGGTCCACCCTGACCTTGGGTGGTAATACTTTTTAGGGTCTCAGCTATGGGCAAATAGTTAACCCCCAAACTGTGGTCAAAACACTATGAAAGTGTAAAAAAATAGGTTTTAATACTATCAATACATTTTTGGAAAAAAATATTACCAACAATACGTTTTTGAAAAAGAAAATTACCAATAATAGTTTTCTAAAAAAAAAATTATTACATGCAATGAATTATTACCAGCATAACATTTTTGAAAAAATAATACCAGTAATACATTTTTGAAAAAAAATGTTACCAGCAATACATTTTTGGAAAAAAATATTACTAGTAATAAAAATCTTGTCGGTACTACCCATTAGGTTGATATGCCGTAAAACAAAACAAGACAAACCAATCATTTTGTAGTCCTCTACCTTGAGTGCTTCTTGAGCCTTTTTGGGTGAATATTAGTAAAAAAAAAAAGAATTCAAGACCTATTTGCTACAGAAAACACCTACCTACCTTTGTGAGGCGATGGTCTACATGGGTGTCTACAGCAGTTACATCCATCCATTCCCATCCCAGAAATTCAAACAAAAGATCTTTTGTTTTAACAGTGAAAAGGTTTTGTTTCATCACAACGCCTGTTGCTCATGATACAAATGTGACGCTGTAAGCGATCATTTAACTGGAATGGGAAGTTCTTCTGCATGTCACATGGATCTGCCATCTGTATCTGTCACTTTCAGACTATTTAGTGTTTTACCCCCACTACTTGCTTTGTTAGCGGGTTGCAGCCATTTCAAGACACCGGCAAACATTCTCAAAGAATTCATCAAATAAAAATTGGAATCGTTCTTTTATGGTAACACATACAATTTACGTGAAAGGTAATGTGATGTCGAAGAAAACCAGGGCTGATTAAATAATACTGTCATAAATTAGTATGAATAAAAGATACTGTCAACACATGCTGGAAATATTTGCATCAATTTTTAAAATATATGTATGTATGTATGTATGCAAAGGCACGCGCCTATTTTGTGTACTCGTTTTATTTCAGTGATAAACGTCAGTATCGTAATCTGTTGGGAGTACTTATAAAGCATAAGCTTTTAGCCCTTACTCTAACACTGTGCGTATGTAGTTGTATGCTAATGTGGATATGTATGCGCGTGAGAGATATGTAAATTATAATTTCTTAATACGTGTAAGTACGTGTATTACTGTATATATGTGAACTTTTATCAGTGCCTGTCTCTTAATGTTTTATACTTGGGTTTAAAAGGAGTGCTACTATGCATGCGTATGCCATTTCACACCTAATACTGCGTACATCTAAAGTCGATGTACCTTGAGAGATGAGCATGTCTGTAGCTTATTGTACGGTTTTCTCATATTTTTCGGTGTCATTGAGTTTTGAAAGTGACGATGGCTACATTGGTAGCATAGGAAAGAGAAGATGGCGTTTATTAGTCTCTGTGTGACGGCCAATTAATATTTCATGCGTTTCGATTTATCTGTGTCTTTATCCATTTCATACATTCGTATCTGCTTGCCAAAGTGGAAATATCCGCTTATATGAAGATCCATATAAGCGCAAAGATATAACATATCCGTATTTCAACTATCGAAATAGATAGATAGATAGATAGATAGATAGATAGATAGATAGATAGATAGATAGATAGATAGATGAGATAGATAGATAGATAGATAGATAGATAGATAGATAGATAGGGGGAGGGAAAGAAAATAGATAGATAGATAGATAGATAGATAGATAGATAGATAGATAGTTAATGAAAAGAGATAGATAGACAGATAGACAGACAGGGAGAGGGAAAGAAAATAGATAGATAGATAGATAGATAGATAGATAGATAGATAGATAGATAGATAGATAGATAGATAGATAGATACGAATAGACTGCACACACGGAGTTATTAAAAGCTCGATGCTGCACATGCTTTTTACCTATGCTGACTTCTGCATGTTTGCACATGCATGTTTGTCTGCACATACACACACACACACAGATACGGGGTATGTGTTCCAACGTGTGTACCTACGTCTTCGTGTATATGCGAGTATATGCATTATATGGGCTTCTAGCGATGTATGAGTATGCATACATAAGGGTTGTGTGCATATATACATTCTTCTCTGAATGTGTATATATAACGTGTGTATGTGTATGCACGCACATCATCTCTCTCTCTCTCTCTCTCTCTCTCTTCTCAGATACATACATACACACAACATACATATATATATATATATATATATATATATATATATATATATATGCATGCGCGCGCGTTCCAGCCAAAAAGACTTTGAGTTTTTCGCTCTCCCGAAAAATTAATAACACGACTTTCTTTTCCATTAATGGAATTAATGTTTGTATCGAAAAGCCGAATAAAGAACAGAGAAAAAGTAAAAACAAAAGCGGCACGAAAAGAGATGGCGAGAGGATGGGACTGAGGTGGCGGCCCGTGGATGGTGGGGATGGTGAGGACCTTGGTAAGTGGATGAAGGGATGGGGCGGTGAATAGTGGGCGGGAAGGGCGGTCGTCAGATCGATACCGGGTGGCTCAGTAGACGGGCAAGATCGAGACGGGTTCGGCTCTGCCTTCTCTCTCAAGCCACCATCTTATACGAAATGACAGTGGAATGTTGTAACAAGAGACTCCTTTTAAGTAATTACATTTGCTTTCCGGCAAGATCCGAACGTTGGAGCAATCTCCCCTAACCACTATCTCTTTCTTTCTCTTTATTCCCCCTCTCTCGCTTTCTCTATTTCCTTTTCTCTCTCTCTCTCTCTCTCTCTCTCTTTCTCTCTCTTTTTCATGCTTTCTTTCCCGTATTCTCTCGAGAATGAACCCCTCTTATATATCCCTATTATTCTCTCTTTCTCTTTTCTTACTATCTTTATATGCCTTCTTCATGTATCTCTCTCTTCTCCTCTCTTGATGCGTTTACTCCCGTTATTTATTCTTTTTGCTATGTCTCTTCTTCTCTACCTTGATTTCTTAAACTGTCTATCCAATCTTCCTCCATGTTTTTTTTTTCGTATTTGCCGACCTCTTTATCTTTTCCTTCGTCTCCCTTATTATTTATTTGTTTATGGTTTTTTTGCTCACTTTCTATTTCCTCTTCCAATCTCTTGTTCTTTTAATTCACCCTCTTTCTTTCTCTTTCTTTCTCTCCTTTCTATTTCACGCGCTTTAATTTTCTCTCTGTCTTTGTTACTTTTTCTTCACATCAATGCATTTTCCCTAATTTATCTACGCATTCCTTAACTCTCCCTCAGCCATTCACGTTTTCTTTTTATTTATTTTTGTATCGCTAATCTTTGCTTACCCCTTTTCACGTCAAACTTTTTTTCTCTTAACACCGTTTAAAAAGAAAGAAAGAAAGAAAGAAGGAAAGAAAGAAAGAAAGAAGAAATGAATGAATGAATGAATGAATGAGAAAGTACTAGAAGAAAAAATAACTACAGAAAGGGAAAAGCTTAAAGTACAGTTAAAAAAAAACAACGAAATGAAGAATAAAAAAATCTAAGAAGATAAAAGATCGAAATAGAAAGAAAGAAACAAACAAACAAATAAATGAAAAACAAAAGTGACAAATAGGGATACAATGAAAGAAAAAAAGAGGAATTAAGAAAGATCAATAAGCTGTAAAAGAAAAAAGAAAAAGAGAAAAAGAAATGAAGAAAGAAGCACGATAAAAATAGAGAAATAAGAAAGAAAGAAAAAAGAAAGAAAAAGGCACAATATACATAGAAAAATAAGAAAGAAAGAAGCACGATATCCATGTAGAACAAGTGAGAAAGAAAGAAAGAAAGAAAACCGAAAAACATAGAGAAAAGAAAGAAAAGAAAGAAGATAAACATAGAGAAATATGAAAGAAAAAAACAGAAAAAAAAATGAATGACACAATATACATGGAAAAGAAAAGAAAAAAGAAAAAAGAAAAGAAAGAAAGAAAGAAAGAAAACCGAAAAAGAAAGAAGCACGATAAACATAGAGAAAGGAAGAAAGAAAGAAAGAAGCACAATATACATGTAGAAATATGAAAGAAAGAAAGAAAACAGAAAAAAAATGAATGACGCACGATCTACAGAAGGAAAGAAAGAAAGAAAGAAAGAAAGAAAGAAAGAAAGAAAGAAAACAGTAAAATAAAAAATAGAAAGAAAGAATGAAAGGTTATGGGTGTGTGCGTTTATTTTCACACACGCATACACACGCACACACACCTAGAATAGTATCTTGCCTTCCTTAAGATTTATACTTTCATTTGTATATGGACACGCATTATACCCACACGTATGCCAACATACACACATTGACACATTATAGACACGTACACAGTTCCCACCCTAAACTCTACACATTGATATAAATGGATATGTATATGCATATATACAGTACAAACTCTCTCTCCCTCTCCCTCTCTCTCCCCATCTCTCTCTCTCTCTCTCTCTCTCTCTCTTTCGCATAATCTTCCCCACTTCTTTCTTACGTAGAAACATAAGTACCCATGTCCTCAAATTTACGCTCTCATATGCACTCATCCATTTTTATAAAGAGAAATTCATAGAGACAAGGAAACCTAAACGCATATAATCACATAACATAAAGGATATTCTTCAGGACGTTGGCGATTATGGCTCTCCGCAATTTCCTATAGTTCTTAATAAATTTTGTCTTTTCTTTTTTTTTTCTCCTAACTCTTCTTCCGCCATCCATTTACACATGCCCGCTAATTTTAGTCATACGTTGTTTCCCCCCTCCCTCTTGTCTCCAATCTTTCCTGTGAGTATCAAATTTTCCAAACCCTCTTTCCTCATTACATGTCACTATGAGGCTAAATACACATCCACATGAGATATATAGATACACACTCTGTAATAACTTTGCTATTGCATACCGACATACACGGAAAGTTCCTATTTAGAGATACCTTAAAGCATTTACATATCAATATATGTGCGTATGTTTACTCATGATCATATATAACACTTGTCCTGGGTATGACGACAAACTACATCCGGCAACAAGACCTATGATTAGAAGATTGGCAGTTTTGAGGAGCATGGAACCACCTCTTAATTGCTGGTGTTTCCAAGTCAACTCTGACCCTAGATGGTAATGACCAGCTGTGGACAAACAGTGAATCCAATAACAAAAACAAACACTAGAAAAAAATACATTTTATAGTAAAAATAAAAGCAATACATTTTATATTTTAAAAAATTACCAACAATACATTTTATAGTAAAATGACCAACAATACATTTTATAGTAAAATGACCAACAGTACATTTTTGTAGTAAAGTGACCAAAAATACATTTCTATAGTAAAATGACCAAAAATACATTTTATAGTAAAATGATCAAAAATACATTTTATAGTAAAATGACCAAAATGCATTTTATAGCAAAATGACCAACAATACATTTTATAAGTAATTGAAGGCATACAATTGTGTTCAAAATATATTTAGTTGAATCCATAAAATTGTGTCCAAAATATTTATATATTGCCATTAAATAACCCATAGTGATTTTGATATGCCGTTAAACAAAATCTGTCACCACATAATACTTATACATACACTCAGATACACTTAAATATATGTACACACATAAGCTTACGGATAACTTTAAAAATATATGCTCATAAGTATAAATAATTTATATGATAGATAAGCAATTTTCAAATAAAATGTCAATCCTCTTCAGGGATTGAACCTGCGCATGGGTTGGACTATACTGTCATCGTATTATATATATATATATATATATATATATATATATATATATATATATATATATATATATATATATATATATATATATATATATATATATATATATATATATATATATATATACCTGTGGTAGAAGGATGAAGATGAAGAAAACTCTGCAGATCATTGGCATTGGTTCCCATTCTCAATAAATCCCTAAATTTTGTTAAGTGTTAGTAAATGCTTTAGTAAATATCTACAGATGCAAGCAATATATTCAAGTTTAACTATAGTATGAAAAAATGATGGTAATATTTAAGGAGTTATGTCATTGCAACGTACTTATAAAATTTGATGTCTACACACACACACATACAAACACAATGCACATACACACACACAATATTTCTGATTTCAATGTCAACAGAATAACATAGTGTATTCTTATGATGACGATATCTATTTATATATAGAGAGAGATAGGGAGAGGGGGGAGGGAGAGACAAACAGACAGAGAGGGAAAGAGAGAAAGAAAGGAAAATAAAGTAAAAGAAAAAAAGAAAAGCTAGCAGAAAGGAAAGCAGATAAATAAAGAAAAAGTAAAAGGAAGGAATAAACGTAGAAGATATGTGTGTGTGCGTGTGTGTGTGTATGTATGTATGCAGTTATGTCTGTCTGTATGTATATTATATATCCCTATATATATATATATATATATATGTGTGTGCGTGTGTAACAGATCCCATGTGTGTATATCCACACACACACACACACACACACACATATATATATATATATATATATATATATATATATAAGATCCTAGAAGGTGTAAGATAAATATATAGTGCCTAGATTGCTGTATTTACGGGTAAAAGTGTGCAAATAGAGAGTATGTAAATATACATTTAACAGTGGACACTTACATAAATATCGAACAGCGACAGTCTGTTTCATTCTTGTACGCATTCTTCAGACGATGAAGATTGTGTTGGAACATAAAACAGACTTTTAGCCATAAATATAGCATACCTTAAAACTATATTTTTATCATAGTTGGTTCCTGATAAACAATAGAGCACTTTCGCCTATATATATATATATATATATATATATATATATATATATATATATATATATATATATATATATATATATACAGACATTACGCTTTATATATGTGTAGTGGATGAATGTCTATAAGAAAACGTACACAATGTACACGTAATATCATATTTTTATATTCATACATGCACGTATACAAATATACGTGCTTGGATTGAATCCAGATAGAATTATTTATATATATTTGTAATTGTCTGTCTTTCTGTATGCTTGTATATTGTCTTAACCATCCTATCCATATATATATATATATATATATATATACATACGCAAATTTTTACATATTTTGATGCATTGCGTTTATACACAATGACAGAACGTACGCACACACACTCAAACACACAGACTTAGATGCGTGTATGTGTATAAATTTTAATATGCGTTTGTATGCACAACGCAAGAAGCAACATATTCAGAAGTACGTATGGAGACACTCTGACGCAAATCTGCACACTTGAAGACATTTACAGACATTTTGCAGATATCCATGCAAATCAAGGCGCACACGGCCCAGCCTGTCCAGAACACCAATCGCGCTCCCATACATAAACGTGCGGTCGCGTATCTGCGTGTTAGATGAGGAAATAAAGAAGAACGGAAGTGAATTGCACAAGAGAAGTAGTAAAGAGTAAAGAGGCCATTGGGTTTTGGTTCGATGACGTCACAGACTCCAGGGGTGTAGGACCCTTAGACCTGCCACGTGCGACCCTTTTAAAATGATGACGTCGATGCGATCTAATAGTCAGGGAAGGCTAACTGATCACGGTCATGAAGAAAGAAAGAAAGAAAGAAAGAAAGAAAGAAAGAAAGAAAGATTGGAATTAAAAGCTAAAGCAAGCTTAAAACTTACGAAAAACAAAACGTAAAAATTGAAAAGAAATAAAAAAAAGAATGAAAAAAGAAAACTTTAAAATTTGAAAGAAAGACAGAAAGAAAAAATAAAAAATAAAGAGTACTTTAAAATTAGAAAGAAAGAATGAATGAATGAATGAATGAAGGAGTAAAGAGAGATCTTAAATTGGAAAGAAAGAAAGAAAGAAAGAAAGAAAAAAAGAAAGAAAGAAAAATAAAGAGAACTTTATAAATGTGAAGAAAGAAAGAATAAAGAAAATTTTAAAACTAGAAAGAAAGAAAGAAAGAAAGAAAGAAAGAAAAAGAAAGAAGGCGAAATTTAAAATACGCGCTAAAATTGGGAAAATGTAAGAAAATTCAAGGAAAAAGAAATAAATAGGTAAGGTGTGAGTCTGGTGATTTTTTACGAATCAAATGACCTCAGGTCCAGCATAATTCCAGCACTTTCCAATAAATGAATGGTAGTTTCACAGGACGGATAGATGGAGGGAAGGATATAGTCAGTTGATATTATTGATGGGTAAGGAGAAAAGGCGACGCTATTTTATATTTTCAGCTTGATAAGAAATACACTGTCAATATTCGTACGTGAAGAATGGATGAGTGTGAGACGGGCCTCAAAGGAGATGAACAAATGAAAGAAAGAACGAAATGACGTTAAGAAATAAGAAGGAAAGTGAAAGTGAAAGAGAAAGCGAATGAAAAAGGATACAGTAACTGCAAAACTGAGCCAAAAATATCCGTCAAAGAAATGAAAAAAAAAAAAGGAAGAAGAGGTTTAGAATATAAACGGAGAAATAAAAGATATTTAGTTAAAATAATTTTGTTATATATTTTGATATTATATAATAAGTGGTCTGATCAAAAAGTATCGGGACTGTTACTATGGTAACGCAGCTAATGTGCGCAGAGAGAACCCGCTTGGCACAGATTGACCTTAAACTCTGTCGCGTATACATACTAAGTTATAACGTTCTCACTCAATTCCGTTGTTTATGGCAGTGCTTTGGATAAAAGTGTATGTAATCTGGTTCCATCAGTGATCATGTCTTGTGCAGCAATTTTTTGTCCAAGACAAACATTCCTATTTTTCCTCTTTTCCAAAAATCAAATCCCACTTGAAACGGACATCCAAGAGAATACTACGTGGTAGATGCTCGCTATCCCAAAACAAGTTTTCCAGGAATACTTCCATCAGTGGCAACGAAGCCAGATAAGGTGAGTGGCTTCGGAAGCGGACTGCTTAGGAGATTAAATCCCGAATTGATATGTTGTAATTTTCTTTGCATAGGAGCAATCCCGATGCTTTTTTTTTATCAAACATCATATATTCAAATATCATTTAGTATATTCTAATATATTATATTCTCATAATATATTTCTTAATAATAATAATAATAATAAGATATGATTTTTAGGAAGATAAGATATTTATTGTTATCTCGATTTCTTTAGTGGTCGTATGAAATTTGACATTTTTTTTATATCAAATCAGCGAAAAATATATCATATTTACATCTTTTTTCTGAACATACGGGCAAATCGTGGAAGTATTGTTTTAATTTTTCACTCCCGTAAGAGCAAGAAAATAAAGGGAAATATTAAACAGAAGCAAAAATAGAATTGATTTTTTTTTCACAGTTTATCAAAACTTTGTGAGTTATTTAAAGTCGAAATATATATATATTGGATTATAAGCATATTTATTTTTGCGAGTGACTATTGCATTAACATTTTTTGCCGATAACAGAGATTTTTTTTTCCGCGCACAAGTCCTAATATTTAATCCATATCTTGTGGGAAATAGATGGATTGATATGAGTATTTGTGCGTAGGTAAATGTAACGAGCCGTTATTTATTACATCAGCCGCACCTCCAAGAATACATAGAGAAATAAAAATAAAATAAAAATAGCGTGAATGCATAAATAGGGAAGGTTTTTTTTAATTTTGTTTTGTTTTTTTTTGTTTTTTTTTTGTCTTTTTTTTTTTTGCATTGATATCTGTGTGAATTATGAAGTGACATTTCCTTTGAAATTAGTGTCATCCTATGATCGATTTCTGTTCTGATAATATTAAATTTAGGGAAGAAAAATTTTCTTTTGTCCTTCCACGAATCTTACTGCCGAACTCTGAAGTATAATTACTTTATACGAATTAATATTGAAAAAGAATAAGGAGAAGCCCTCGAAAAGGGATTAAAACTGGGTGTTAAAGAATAAGGATTTTTTTAACTATTACCAGACAAGTAAGGTGATAAAGTCACTAAGACGCAAAGGGTTACAGAGAGTAAAAGAAAAAGAGAAGACGTTAGTGAGAAAAAAAGAATAAGAAAAGAACCGGTTTCAGAAAGAGAGTAGATGGCGATTGACGTTGCATTTAAATTTCTGAAGATCGTAGTTGGCAGGGAAGCAAGAAAACAGAAGAGAATTCCACAGGCAAGAAGTGCGAGAAAAGAAACTATGAGAATCGAACATATGGTTACATCTAGCTATTTCAACAGTAAAACGGTGAGATCTAGTTGCGGGAGAAGAGAAAGCGAAAATAACATGAGTGAAAAAATGAGTGGATTTCTAGAAAGATAAAGGAAATATTGTGGAAATGGAGCGTGAAAAAGGAGCATCTATAGTTGGAAAAGAGATGAAATGAAATAAAAAAAAATTAAAAAAAACGACAATAGATAGTCAAATTGAAATGGTGGTAGGTTGCGGTTTATAAAGAAGCAGAGAAGAGAGAAGAGAAGAGCGGAAGAAAGAGAGAGGAGCTGATTCGAAGGGTAGTTGAGAATATAGAAACAGGATAAAGAAGAAAGTAAAGGTGAAAAGGAAAGAAAGAAAGAAAGAAGGATAATGGGAACTTGCAAAAAAGCAGAAGCAAGAGCAACGAAAGAAAATCAATAAAAATAAAGAAAAAATAGAAGAAAGAAAACATGAAAACTAAATGAAAGAAAAGCAGAAGAAAGTAAAATAAAAGAAAAAAAACAAAAGTAAAGAAAACGTAGAAGAAGGAAAGAAAAATCAAAAGAAGGAACAACATCAGAAAGAAATAAAAACAGAAAAAGAAAGAAAAAAAGACAAAAGAAGGAATAAAATAAGAAAAGGAATACAAAGAAAAATAGAATAAAGGAAGAAGGAAGGAATAAAATAAAAAAAGAAATAAAAATAAAGAAAGAATACAAGAAAGAAAAAGAAAGAAAGAAAAATCAAAAGAAGGAACAAAATAAGAAAAAAAATAAAAATAAAGAAAAATAGAAAAAAGAAAGAAAAAAGAAAGAATAATCGAAAAAGGGAACAAAATAAGAAAAGGAATAAAAACAAAGAAAAATAGAGGAAAGAAATAAAGAAAGAAAGCAAATCAAAAGAAGGATCAAAATAAGAAAAGAAATAAAACAAAGGGAAAAATAGAAGAAAGAAAGAAACAAACAAACAAACAAACAAACAAAAATCAAAGAAGGAACAAATCAAGAGATATGACCAAAGAAAAATAAAGAAAGAAAAAGAAAAAGAAGGAACAAAATAAGAAAAAATAAAAACAAGAAAAGCAAAGAAAGAAAGAAAGAAAGAAAGAAAGAAAGAAAGAAAGAAAAAATCTAAAGTAGGAACAAAATAAGAAACGAAAAAAAAACAAAGAAAAATAGAAAAAGAAAGAAAGAAAGAAAGAAAAAGAAAGAAAGAAAAAGAAAGAAGGTAAGAAAAAACAAAAGAAATAAAATAAGAAAAGAAAAAAAAAACAAAGAAAAATAAAGTTTTGAAGTTAATCCTTGCGTGAAAAATAGATTTCTATTTTAATAGATTGCTAGAAAGAAAACTAGAAGAAAAGAAAAAAGTAGAACGAGGATTATAGAAAAGATTATAAAATGAAATTTATGACAGAAAAGGAAAGGAACCGACAAGACAAAAAAAAAAACATCGAAAAACGGAGTCAAGGAAGAGAAGTGGGAGTGAAGAATAAGCCGATGGAGATAACATGAAGAGAATGGATAAGAAAGAAAGAAACAAACGTGACAGTGAGAAAGAATGAAAGAAAGAAGGAGAATTGACTGGACATGGAACGTTGAACGGAGTAACAGAAGAATCAAAGAATTCGATCGTGTGTTGTTAAAGTAATTGGATCTTTTAAGGGATTCAGTCGGGAATTCATCCTGGATCTTCGGTTGCATTTTTCTTTTTCTTTCTTTTTTTTTTTTTTTTGTTTTTGCTTTTTCTCATTCTTACTTTTCTTCTTCCTCTTCTGAATGAATGAATGAATGAATTACTTGTTTATTCACTGCTTTGACTACGATAAATAAAAGTGAAGGAATGGCATAAAAAGTCACGTCGAAACGGGAAAATGATTAAAAAGAAAAGAAAACCGGCAAACAAACAAAAAAAGAAATTAAAGGGAGACAATCCAATCTGATCGAAGACAAAACCGAACTAGATTAACAGCCAACAAAGCAGAAAGACTGAAAATGTACAATGAATAGAAATCAACGCTCTTTTTCCTTTGGTGCCAAGCAGTTAGTAGGGAATGGGATTTTGCATTGTCTTCCATTTGCTCAAAAATAATACTTGAGAAAAAAAAATGAAAACATATGGTGAATACAAGACAAAAAAAAAATATAATTGAATATACAAATACAATTATTTCGCGACTGGTTGATTCATTTTTCCGATATTATTTTTTCTTTTATTATTTGTTTCTCTGCTTTTAATGGATATGAATAAAAGATTAAATATATCCTAATCTAATCCCAAAAATAAGCACAGGAATGTAACTTAGTTGTAGAGCGTTAGAATTGGAAAAAATGTCTGACATTCTGAATTGTTACGACTCGTTTACAATAATTGTATATGTTGAAGGAACTGAAAAGCCTCGGTATAAACGCTTCGTTTTAATGAATACCACCAAACAGGATGTAATCACTTAGTTAGGAACCAACGTAAATGAACTCCAAGACAATAGTAAGAAAATATCATGTAGATTACTTACTAACAGCAAATTCCATAACGTACATATTCCACTTATCCTTATCTAGCACAAGGCTACGGGCGTAGAGCACTCAATGACTCGCGATATCTTTTATAAATTTAACGAAATACAGAAAATGCGGCACCGTGGTTGGATCACTCCTTGGACTATCAAAAGATGCGTTCAAAAAGCTAAACAAGGTGCTGAGAAACGGAAAAATTTCAGTGCAAACAAAGAAATGAGTTGTCGATTGCTATGTGATATCCATCCTCTTATATACCTGCGAATATTGGACAATCTCCTCGCTGATGAGGAGACAGATAGTAGAAAGGTGGCTCTACAGAAAGTTCATGAAAATTCAATGGACGGAGCGAATAAACAAGGAAATGTCTACCATTTGGAATCTAATGTAAAACAAGACCAATGTCTAACTTTTTGCCTCTAATGTTAACCCAACCTGTGTCTAAAATTTTTTACTCGCATGTAAACCAGACCTATGTCTACCATTTGGAATCTACTGTAAGAGCAGACCAATGTCTACCTTTTTGCCTCCAATGTAAACCGGAGCTGCGTCTAATTTTCTTTTTTACCTTCATGTAAACCGGACCTATGTCTACCATTTGGAATCTAGTATAAGACCTAACCCATGTCTACCTTTTTATCTCTAATGTAATGTATTGTTGTTTTGTCCTATATGACTTATTTATATTTAACATTAAGTATTCAAACAAGCGTTGATATTTTTTAAAATTAACCAATATGGTTTAACGGTAAATGTTATACTGGGCAAGAAATAGGCTTAGTTAGAGTTTTTTGTCATTAAGTCTGTAGTGTAATTTTTAAAGAAAGTATTTATTTAAAACAATAATTGTTTATTTTTCAACATAATCTTCTTCTTCGTCAATGAACCAATTACGCTTCAGTAATCACATAGAAGAGAATGAAGTAAAAATCTCAAAACATTAATTACCGAATAACTTTGTCTTATTACAGACTTAGTGATCTATCTTAGTATATGTCAATCAGTTTTGCGAGGCCTTTTTCAATCTGGCTACAGACTTAGTGATCTATCTTAGTATATGTCAATCAGTTTTTCGAGGCCTTTTTCAATCTGGCTAGACTTAGTGATCTATCTTAGTATATGTCAATCTGTTTTGTGGGGCCTTTTTCATTCTGGTTACAGACTTAGTGATCTATCTTAGTATATGTCAATCAGTTTTGTGAGGCCTTTTTCAATCTGGTTACACACTTAGTGATCTATCTTAGTATATGTCAATCAGTTTTGTGAGGCCTTTTTCAATCTGGCTACAGACTTAGTGATCTATCTTAGTATATGTCAATCAGTTTTGTGAGGCCTTTTTCAATCTGGCAACAGGCTTAGTGATCTATCTTAGTATATGGCAGTCAGTTTTGTGAGGCCTTTTTCAATCTGGCTACAGACATAGTGATCTATCTTAGTATATGTCAATCAGTTTTGTGAGGCCTTTTTCAATCTGGCTACAGACATAGTGATCTATCTTAGTATATGTCAATCAGTTTTGTGAGGCCTTTTTCAATCTGGCTACAGACTTAGTTATCTATCTTAGTATATGTCAATTAGTTTTGTGAGACCTTTTTCATTCTTGCTACAGGCTTAGTGATCTATCTTAGTATATGTCAGTCAGTTTTGTGAGACCTTTTTCAATCTGGCTACAGACTTAGTGATCTATCTTAGTATATGTCAATCACTTTTGTAAGGCCTTCTTCATTCTGGCTACCGACATTGATCTATCCGTGTATAGCTCAATCAGTTTTGTGAGGCCTTTTTCAATCTGGCTACAGAATTATTGATTTCCTATTTTATAGGTCAGTCAATTTTGTACTTTTTTTTAATTCCTAGTGACATTGCCATTTTATTCGCGTTAATTTAAAAAGTTGTTTGTTTGATACACCTTTCTCAGGACATGGACGGTCATGGTTCTCCATTTTGTACCCTTCGTAGTTTCTAGCAGTGTTTGCCCTTTCACAGTCCCTGCTTTTATCATCCTTTTACACATACTTGTTCTGTAGGTGACGATGTGGGAAAGTATACATCTCCTGTGTCGGCATCACTAACAATGCTGCAATAAACCTGAAAGGCCCTTCCTAATCTTCATTCGCAAAGACAATGCATATCGTAATTATCATAATCTGATTCATTTGTTGGTCTGTTTCTTACTATAACGTGCAAAATCAGCACTTCGCAGCGAGGTTAGTACAATACTATTAAAATTCTCTAAACTGAAGGATCAAGCAACATCGAATTGAATTTGCAATTTAATAATAATATGGTGGAGTTTAAATCCGTTATAACACCGATGATACAATTTTTGCATGTTTGTTTTGTGTTTATTATAAAACTTGAAAAGCAAACCATGTCAATAATGCAAATGTAAAAAGATAACTATGAAATATTGATGTTTTTATTTTGTAAAAATTTTATTAGATTTTTAAATAGAATTTAATTTTAATTGCTGATTACAGAATAATCTCCCTTTATCTAATTATTTATTCGCAAATAATTATAATATAAATTCTATAAATATAAAATTACATGAAATCTGACTTAACGTCCACTTTTGATGGCCGGTAAGTGAAGTTTAACATATTTTTTTAATTTCAAACATAGTCCTGGGTACACCCGGAAGCAAGGCCACTGATCGGGAGATTGGAGGTTTTCAGGGGTGTGTAACCACCTCTTAGTTATTGTTGTTCCCAGAAGCAACCTGCCCTGCCCTGCTCTGGGTAAATAGTGCCCCCCCCACACACACACACACCAAAAAAAAAAAAACCATATGAAAGTATAAAAATATATTTTTATACTAAAAATACCAGGAATGCATTTTTATATAAAAAAATCAACAATACCTATTTATCGTAGAATTACCAACAATACATGTTATCTAAGACTATTAGCACGTAAGTGAATGTAATGGATTCGACTGGAATTCGAGCTCGGATTGAGGAATCGGAGAGCCGAGTTCGAATTCCAGTCGAATCCATTACATTCACTTACATGCTAATACCCTTGGGAAAGGTATGAATCCCTCCCCCCCAGCTATGGGTAAATAGCAGGACAGACCGAGTTGTTCTATAACCTTTGATGGCAATTGGTCTACCGCAGAAAAAAATGGCAACCTACTGCAGGAAAAAAAATCTACCTCGTCAGTCATGTATCGAAAGATACATGATCGCCTAAACTGACTGATATTTTCTCTGTAGTTGAAGCCATAAAACTGCGTTCAAAATATTTAGATTTCAGCATTAAATAACCCATAGAGATGTTGATATGCCGCAAAACAAAATCAACCAACCAACATGAAAGAACTCTTTCATGACATTAATCCATATAATATCCGATAATGTCTTAAGTCAAACTGTATTTCAAAATATAACTTCAAAACTACAGCATTAAACACACATATCACCGCTTCTAGTAATTATATCTATACAAATATGTATATGCACAAAAGCTGATTATCATCTACCATGTATTCAATTGTAAAAACAGATTAACATATTTTTATTACTTCAAAACTCCCAAGAAAATTAATTTTTTGGCATTAAATGACCCATAAGGAGTTGATATGCCATTAAACAAACAAATCAATCAATCATTTCAAATAAAAATATACACGTCAATAGAGAGAGAAAAAGAAAAAAGAACGTAAATCAATTAAGGAGTGAAAAGTGACAAAATCTCGGATTTATATTCTTTAATATCATTGAAACGTCAATTAATTTTCATGTTTCTCAAATGATTATATATAACGGTTAACACTATCTTTTAGGAGTTAGATGATTGCGTGTTCTGCTTGAGTTGTCGCTTTGATAACATTATTTAATTTTTAATATTCCACAACAAATTAGGCGATAAAGCAAACGCCCAGTTTTGAGACCAGGAAAAAGTAAAAAAAAAAATTCTGAATGCTCATTTTCAAGGCAGGCACTGAGAATATTAGTCAGACACAATATTTCTCGCGTTTGTTTCTGCGCTCAGCAAATACAGTGTAACCCGGATATAAGAGAGTTGTCGGGACCGGATAAGAAGTCTCTTATATCCGGGTTTCTCTATATCCGGGTTTGGTCTATTTTATATACATTAACACAGGCTCTAATTTGGGACCAGAGAAAATCTCTTATATCCGGGTTTCTCTTATATCCGGGTCTCTTATATCCGGGTTTCTTATATCCGGGTTTGTCTATTTTATATACATTAACACAGGCTCCGGGACCAGAGAAAATCTTGGGTTTCTCTTATATCCGGGTCTCTATATCCGGGTTTCTTATATCCGGGTTTGGTCTATTTTATATACATTAACACAGGCTCTAATTTGGGACCAGAGAAAATCTCTTTATATCCGGGTTTCTTATATCCGGGTCTCTTATATCCGGGTTTCTCTTATATCCGGTTTGGTCTATTTTATATACATTAACACAGGCTTAATTTTGGGACCAGAGGTACTGGGTATATCCGGTTACACTGTATCTATAAATATGTGTTTGCTTTTTCTTTTCATTATTGCTTGCAGCAGCTTGAAAAAAATCAGCCAACAGCAACAAAAGACGTTCAGGCGTAGTTAAGCGAAAACAACTTTTTAACTAATTTTTCAATTGATAAAATATTACATCTATTTTTGTTTTTGCTGTTTGTTTTGTTTTTGTTTTTTTAATCTCTTTTCTTCATATATTTTTAGATAATTATTATTGAGTGATTGAAATATTTTACCTTTTTTAACTCACGCCACATTGTACTGCAGGTGTGTTAATAAAGAACGACTCTGAAACTGAATTGATTAACTGGTTGAATAATATTTCTATATCTTACTTGAAATTGTTGGAACCACTGAGTGTAATATGCGTCATTTGAAATTTCCCGTCCAAGAGCCATGGTTGGTAGTTGGGTTTTATTTGCAACATGAGAAAAGGCGTTGTTATACAAACAATTCAACAATTGATTTCTTCTCCCTCATTGTTTTTTTTTTCCTTTTTTTTTCTTCCATTGCATCATTCAAGTGAGTCAATTGCTCACTAGAGCTTTCCGCAGTAAAGGTGGTCTCAACAATTCACAACAAAGAAATCCCTTTAAATCTCATAAATGCCAAAGTAATTTATTTTCCTTTCGTAAATTTCATTTAGGATAAGGTGTTAAAGATTGCCTTAGATCGAAAGATGATTTCTAATCTCTTTTAATAAATCCATTTTTCATCGACAATGATTTTTTTTCATCACATGTTCCTTCCGAACGTAGGCGACCACAGCCCTTCTTTATCATCTGTAAATTGCAATGTCTTTTCAGTAATGTTAGTGGAGTGGTTTTCTGTTGCCTTCTCCATGTTTTACTTCTCTTAAACTGGGTTTCAACTAAGGCTAGAGAGACCAGTTTACTCTGCTATTTATCCTATTGCCAGTAAGAAGACTGTCATGCTTTTTCCAGGGGCATCAACGATAAAGTGAACGCAACGAACGCCAATGTTTTTGTCGAGCAAAGACAGAAAGACAAGATCTGTTTATATTTCTAAGATGTGGTATTGTAACTATTTACACTATTTACATTGTTCGCACTGTTGACCTCATCTTTGTTGTTATATTCACGACGTTTCGGTCGTTGTATGCTCCGGTCTTCTTCATGGCCTTCTTTTATCCACTGGAGCATGTGGATAAAACCGTTGGTAGAAGCAATGAGCACATTGCTATGGTACCTAGACTGTAAGAATTTAAACGCAATACTAGACTGGCGGCGAGATTTCAACTTACAGTTGAGCTAGCTAGATGTCGCCGTAACTTCTATACTGACAATTTCTTTTCTCGCACTTCTCACTTGTGGAACTCCCTTCCGGCTTCGTGCTTTCCAGCCAACTTTAATCTGCAAAAATTTAAATACAATGTCAATCGTTATTTACTGTCTTCCTGATTGCCCTTTTCTCTTTCTACTCATTACTAATGTTTCTGTTCCTAATTCCTCTACATCCTGTAAACCCTTGCATGCTAGTGACTGTACTGCCTTGCTTGGGGTGATACTGATTTTAAAAATATTTACCCAAAGGATTGTAATTTGAATACCTGAACACAGAAGCTGGTAAACAAAAACTGGGGGTGTCGGGTTACTAAAGGGAATTAAATGAAACTGGGATATCCAGGAAAGGCATGGCACATAGAACTAGAACAATCTATCCCCGTGGACGAAATAAACGATTAGGTTCGAAATTCCCACGTATATCACCTGAAGAAGGCCGGAGAGTAAAATGGCCGAAACGTCGTGAATATGACAACAAAGATGAGGACAACAGTCCGAACAACGTTAATAATGTAAATAGAAAGACAATGGTTTAAAAACTAAACGATGTCTTTGCTTTCAGTAAGAGCATGTAAACTCTTCAAACACACACCCGACCACAAGTGGAACTCTTGTATACGATCCATCGCTAAAGATCCAGGAAAAATGATCGGCCCCATGTGCCGCACTAGTAAGTACCTTATTCCTTAGTCTATCCTCTACCTTTATAAGAGGCAGATCTAGCCGAAAATGAGTACTGTTGCTATATTTGGAAGGGAGCTGCCCGGTCCTCGTTTTCGAGTTTTGATAGAGTTCAAAAGTGCCTCCAAGTCCTTGTTGGAGAAGAATTATTTTCAACATCCCCCCCTCTCTCTCTCTTTCTCTCTCTCACACACACACACACACACACACAGAGGCGGAGTGTGGCATGTCTCTCACTACTTTTTCCTACTTCCATGGAAAGTGCTCGGACGACCTACATTCATTGGTTCTGCCAGGTCTAACCTTCACGGCTAGGACCCACCGTGCTTCTTACATAATAGAAAATCACCCCCCACTGTCTCCGTATTCAATCCCGAGAAATGTTCCACTCGAATAGCTTCTTTTCGCGAATCACTGGCGTGTGAAACAGACTCCCAAGTGAATGTTTCCCCAATCACTACAACCTTAACCTGTTCAAGTCTAGAGTTAATCGTTATCTTCCCTTTCTATCCATATAAACTACCCCTTAACGTAACCCTCTACCTCGGGTGGCTTTCGGGCCTTGTACAGGATGAACCTTACTATAAAAAAAACACTTTCGTAATTTTTATAAATTCTTGTAAACGACATGCTATAAATTGATTGATTGCACAATGTCATATGGTGTTAATTTATATCGGATTTTCTATTAAGCACTCAGTGAGGATCAAAATTACTACTGATGGTCAACCATTAACTATTACTGGTCCCTCGACTTGCTGAATTTAGGCGTAGTACTAGATTGGCAGCTAAGTTTCATCATTTTACTGTTCAAATAGCTAAATGTAATCGTAAGTTCTATTTCAAGTGAATGCAATATTATTGTACCTGGCATCTCAATCACTCCCCCACCGCCGTAACGTAGCTGCCCTGTGCCTTTTCTATATATCCATATCAAATGTTCCCTTTTAGTACCTCGACTTCATGTATTTACGCGTTGTACTAAATTGGCACCCAGGCCTCGTTATTTTACTATTGCAATTGTTAAATATAACCGTAAGTTCTATTCTAGTAGTTTCTTCTTTCGCACTTCTTGCCTGTGGAACTCTCTTTCAGCTTCTTTCCTGTCAATTATAATCTACAACGTCAATTCACATAAAAAATAAATACAAAAAAAATAAATTGAATTTTTAAAAAAAATCCGATATGGCACACTTAAATGCACGTCAAACGACTTTTTAATACTGTATTGCTGAAGGACGTAGGCTATCATGACTCTCCACAGCTTCCATTTATTTATTATCATATCTTATAAGGGAGGCCGCTTATGAACACTGGAGACTCTAAGAAACCTTCTACAACCCGAATTATGTTTCGATTTTAAATAACCCACAAAAGGTTGATAAGCCGTAAAAATTCAAATCAATCGAAACAAAATCCCGATCATTACAATCATAACTTCTTCAAGTCTAGGGTTAACCGTTATCTTCATAAACTGCATTTCTTGCCTCCTCTTCTTCGTTCATGCCGCATCATTCAGTAGCCCTCTACCTTGAGTGGCTCTTGAGTCATGTAATGGTTGAACATTAGAACTGGACATGGAATAGGCTGCGCTAGAGATATTTTTTACAATACCGCAAGATGTTGCAAAAATAAAATATCAACCTAAGAACTCGAGTCACGTTCTTAAATATCCTCAGCACATCTAGACACTCATCTCGATCTCATACAAGACGTCCAACTCGTTCAGAAATGCCTAAACTATATATATATATATATATATATATATATATATATATATATATATATATATATATATATATATTTCATTGAATACGACAGACAAGGTGCTCTGATTTAGTTTTATATACAATTTCTCATGCAATCTAATAATTTTCTTCTTTTCAGATGATAAATTATATAAAAATTGTTCGAGTGTTCTTTTTTTTTTTTTTTTTTGGTTATACATTTATTCATTTACAAGGATGAAATATTTTAACTGTTAAATAAGAAATACTTTCTTGCATGTATATATTTATATAATGTCTTCATTTTTCAAAACACGGTCAAGATATTGTGTCCATGTTCATAGTTGATATTATTGAGTGTTGGTTATTTGTTTTATATATATATATATATATATATATATATAAGATCGATGATTAAAAATGACTTCGAGAGATTGAACCAAGTAGGTCTTAGAGAGGATCATTCTTCATCGAATCTTGTGGACTAGCGCTACAGAATTAGAAAGACTTTTACCAACAGAAACTACAACACTTGAAAACTTTCAACAGCAGAAACAAATAAAATGGATATCACATCCAACTCGAAGAGAAAATAATGACATAATTAAATGTTGACGTGCAACACAACTTCAAACAAAATGTTAGAAAGGATGCCCCTATCAATAACCCGAAAGTGCTATAATAGTGGACATCAGAAACCGATTTTTCAGAAAATCTATTTTAAGAGAAAGATTTTATAAATTTTAACCGATAGTAGCACAGGCTGCTCGATCAATAAATACCGAATGTTTCCTTATAAGGAAACGGTTTACTCTCACTATTACCATTATATATAAAAATCAAATAACTGATACGAAGAGGTGCTGAAAAAGTTATCAGCTCGACCTACTTCTCCAGAATCTAACCAAATTAACAAATATAAGATATTTTTAATTGCTTATTGGTCGGACTTAGAAGCTTTCAGCATCCCATTGTACATGTATTTAGAATTGACACACTCTTATATCACCCGAAAACGCAGGAATTATCAGTGAGCAAATATCTCAGAGAGACAGAACTTTCTCCAGAAGAAAAAACATTCCCATCTGGAGACTTGTGTGTCGAGTGCGACCATTATCGCGCTGGACGTGCGACGAACACGCGGCGAGCACCTTCCCTCGGCACGTGCCACTGTTTTTTTTTTCTTTTTTCTTTAAGCGACCTTCATAGAATAGGGACCAGCATTTTGCGATGTGGAATCAAATCAAAATGTATGTGGGAAGGGAGAAGCACATGCAGTAAAGAAACAATGCAAAACTTAAAACAAAAATAGAATTGTTTGTTTGAATTGTCTGATTCTACGCATTTTGGCTTTCTCCCATAACCACCTATCTCTGCCTTCCAAGCTCTTAATTTATTTTAAATGTGCCTAAATTTAGGCATATGTGTTTGAGCGTGACGTTTGATAAACTTGTCAATTCTGTTACCAGCGTACTTTCACACCACATGTCGATTTAGAATAAATTCAAGTTAACCGAATTTCTTAGAAGCCGCATTTTCATGATTGATTAATTCTTCACTATTTTTCATTTAACCTAATTTTTGTTGCTTTTATTCCAACATTCAGGTCGTTTTCACATTCTACGACCATTACACAGAAAGATAAGAAAGAAATAAACTCTCTAACTTGTATTTATTTTCTATCCATGCTTTTTTTTTTAAGAAAAATAGAGACTAAATAATTACTCCTTACATTTTATAATAACTGTTAACATTCTAAGGTTACTTTGGGGAAAAAAGGATCATAAAAAATTTATGTACGAGTAGTTTAACAGTTATCAGCGCGGAAAGTGGAATCGGCGATCCAAGTTGGAATTCGGGCTGAGTCTGTTAAAGTCACATTTGCACAAATGACCTTGGGAAGGTACATAAGTACCTATCTTCTCCCATCATCTATAGGTGATATAGCAAGGTAGACTGAGCTCTCGAGCTTTAGTAGGCAAGCAGTCTAGGAGAAGGACTTCTCTGAATTCTTGTGGGGAAGACAACAGAAACCACTCTATTAACTTAACCAAGAATGCCATAGCATTTCGTAGATAATAAAGATATAGAATTTCTGGAGAGCTATGACCAACATGAAATTTTTTTAAATCACAAAAAAAAAGGAAATTATTCTCTTACTTTGCGTATTATACAAATGACAAATGATGCAAATGAATCAGCAGGAAGGATTTTGTTACATCGAAACACAAGGTAGGAAATGAGTTCTTTGATGTTCTGCTGTGATAAAGCTTACTTTGGTATCTCTTAGTGTGAACCCACAACATACTTGGGTCAGCTTCTTTTGCAACAAAGGCTCCTTATTAACATTAAATTCAATTTAGACTTCAGCTATTTCCAGGAGTAATTCCCATAATACACTTTTACAGATGATAATTTAGATCTTGGTGGAAAATATGAAAACGTAAGTTTTAAACTGGCCTCTTAGGATCGAATTCCAGATAAAGATTTTTCCGAAAGAAATAGACGGCCAAAATTCATCTAGATACTTCTCGACCTAACGTTTTTCACTAAACGTAAATTGGGACGATTATATTAAATCAGTTGCTAAGTCTGTTGGTAAGAATGTTGGCTCTCTGTGTGGGGCTAGACAGTTTTTTGTTTGTTTACCAGAATCTATCTGACATATTCATAAGTCTACTATTCATCCATACGTTGAATACTGTTGCCATATCTGGTCTGGTGCTCCTGCTATGTATCTAGAGATTCTTGATAAAACCCAAAGAAGAATCTGCAATGTTATTGGTCTTGACTTGGCATCTCATCTTCAATCACTTTCCAACGATTTAACGTAGCTTCCGCGTGTCTTTTTTATAAATATTTTCATATCAATTTTTTCTAATGAGCCTTCCTCGACTTCACCAATTTAAGCGTAGTACTATATTAGTAGATATTAGTATATAGATATTAGTAGATAGGTCTGATCATTCTACTGTTGAAATTGCTTAGTAAAGCCGTAAGTTCTATTCAAATAGTTTCTTTTTCACACATCTCGCCTGTGGAATTCCCTTCTAGTTTGTTGCTTTCCTGTCAAGTAAGATTTTCAAAAATTTAAATACAATGTCAATGGTCACCTTCTGACTCCTTGTACCCCGTTCTTTTATTCTCCGTTCTCTTAACATATATTTTCAGTTTCATTCACTCTCAGTGACTACTTGTGTTTTAATGGTTTTATCGTTTTGCTTGAGGTGAAATGATTAAAAACATGATACAATTCAGTTGGTGTTTTCTATTTTATGATGTTTAACATTACAAAAGCTAACTAGGTAAGACGACAAACTACGTCCAACAACAAGACCTCTGATCAGGAGGTTTTGAGGAGCGTGGAGCCACCTCTTAATTGCTGGTGTTCCCAGATTCATCCTGACCCCAGATGGTATCATGTGTTAGGGTCCCAGCTATGGGTAAATAGTTAACCCCCAAATTGGGGTCAAAATACTATGAAAGTGTAAAAATAGGTTTTAATACCAGAAATACTTTATAAAAAATTTAATACCAGCAATACATTTTTGAAAAAAGAAGTATTACCAGCAATACATTTTTGAAAAAAGGAATATTACCAGCAACAGATTTTTTTTAAAAAGATGTATTACCAGAAATACATTTTTAAAGGGTATATTACCAGCAATACAATTTTGAAAAAAGGGGTATATCAGCAATACATTTTTTAAAAAAATATTACCAGCTATACATTTTTCAAGAAAAAAATATTACCAGTTATAAATTTTTCAAAAAAAACAATATTTCCAACTATATATTTTTGAAAAATAAAATATTACCAGAAATAGATTTTTGAAGAAAAAAATATTACCAGAAACCAGAAACAGGTTTTTGAAGGAAAAAATATTACCAGCAACACATTTTGAAAAAAAAATATTATCAGCAATAAAAATGTTATTGGCATTAAATAACCCATTTAGGATGATATGCCGTAAAACAAAACAAACAAATAAAGCTAAACAAAACATTAAGAAACGGGAAAATTCAGTTAGAAACAAAGACAGGAGTCCTCAACTGCAATGTAATATCAATCCTCTTATACAGCAGTGAATTTTGAAAAATTCCCTCACTGATGAAGACAAGACTTAGAAATGTAGTTCCAAATAAGGAGATCGAGAATAACATGGTCGGAACATTTGAACAAAGGGGACGTTTCAAGTAAAATGGGAGAAAAAGACAATTGAAATTTCTGGGTCTTGGCGAATTTGACACCCACAAGACAAGCTGAATACAAGAGGGGCAAAGCTTATGTAAATAGAATGGCAGAATGGGGGACTGCAGAAATAGTAAGCGGATAAACATTGCTTAGATCTACAAAGGGGGTTTGATGTGGTGGAGAGCCATGGACGCTGATGTCCTAAAGTGACTCAGCACAGAGAAGAAAAATATTGTCGAGTGCTAAAATTCTTTAAACATATATGTTAGTTTCATTTCCGTATGAAAGAAGAGCCTGGAATTGTCAAATATATTTCTTCTAGAATTATTGTTCGTTTGAATCTCCGAAGGCCACCAAAGAATCCATAATAAAGATTTTGAAGCTGTTTTAAGATTTTAGCATTCATATTCGATATAATAAAAGCAAATAATAATTGTAGAATTTCGTACAAATGCGCCATAATGGCAAAGTGGAGGAGGGAAAAAAGTTTGGTTTTCACTTAACGGTAGCTTAGCTCGCCTCAATCACGGATTCATCCGCTCGAATATTGTCGCTTCAACCACAATACCACATTTAAACAATATATTCATATACAGATACCCAATATCAGATTTTCACCACGAACATCGACCTCAGTCAGTCAGTTATGTGCCATGCTTGATACACGCTTAGGCGATCATATATTTTTCAATACATGACTGACGAGGCAGATTTTTTTTTCCCCGCAGTACCCGATCTGTCCTGCTATTTACCTACAGCTGGTGGGGGGGAGAGGATTTATAATCCTTGTCTTATATTTCTTTCTATTTTTTATATCTACTGAACTCATTTTGTAACGGCCTGCATACGAATACAAAATGAGTCCAGTATATATATAAAAATAGAAAGAAGTGTAAGACAGGGAGGTGTCTTCTCGCCGGACTTATTCAACCTATAAAGCGTGTCGATTCTGAAAGAATTAGAAGTGCTACCAGGATTTCATTGTTGGCGACCGCAATCTGAACAACGTAAGATATGCAGATAACACAGTGTTGATAGAAAAGAGAAACAAAACTACATAGCTCGGAGGGGGGGAAGAAGAGAATTCATATCATTCCCAAGGGTATTAGCACGTAAGTGAATGTAATGGATTTGACTGGAATTCGAACTCGGCTCTCCGAATCCCATATGTACAGTCTTTGTGGGGACTTGGGGGGAAAACACTTTAACAAGTATATTCAAACTATCCCCAATGTGTATTTAAAATGATAATCATTTCCAAAACTAAATAAAATGATTGTTAGTAAAGTGAACCCCAATAGTCAGTCTAACTGTGGCTGGGATATCAATTAAAATAGTAAATAATGAATATGTGAAATATAAGATTATACGATCATCATGAGAGCAGTTTCGACTTGAAGAAACATTGCAAATCTGTATGATTTCTCCTCTTCAGTGACTTTGTTAATTACTAATAAATCAGTCCTCTTCAAATTTATATGTCTTATGCTGCAAATCTTCGAAGCTCTTTAAAGTTTGACGGAGAATGGGGAAATATTATTCATCGTTCTTCCAATGCCTTTGTTCGATGTGTATACTATGATTATTATTTTTTTTTTTTTGTCCAACGATGCCCGACTATAGATGTTAATTCTTCGATTTGGTATTGATGACAAAACCCGATTCCACAATATTTACTGTTTCCAAAGCTATTAACTTGTGTTGTCTAACTCCATTATTAATATCAAGCCCTTTTATTTTGGTTTATTAGAGATAACCTGAAGTAATGTTATAACTATCAACGTCCCAAGACAATAATTCCTGTTTTTTCTTTCTTCACAAGCCCTGTAGAATTAAAATATCCCGACCGCAAAATCGTTATATGCAAATTGGAGTCATTTACAAAGTTTGAAAGAAAATATTACCAACTTTTAACGGTTTACAACCGAAGTCATTACCTTCTTCACTTAGAATTTAAATTTAAGATTATAAATATAATATCAATTACAGTTTAGTGGGTGTTCTTTTTAATATTATCGAATGCTGACAGAAAGCTAGCGCTGTAATTATGATCAAATATCGCGGAATAAAATTTTCGAATATTATTGTTTTTGACAGTTTTATAATTCAGTCAATTTTTTTCTTAAATTACTTTTATGCATAGCTGATGATTATTATTTTTTTTTTTTTTTGTAAAAGATGAAAGCGCTTTCTGATTGGTTTCTAAAGTCACATTTTCTCTGCTTTCTGTTCAATAAGAAATAATAAAAATGAATTCCTCATGTTGGACATAGTTGTTCATTAATCAATTATTGGATATCTGCAATAAATCCATTGTTGAAATGTTTTGCAGTAATTGTAGATTAGCAATGCCGAAATAAATCGGTAAACATATTGTAATGAATATCAGCACAAAAAGTGAAATCGGCATACCGAGTTCAATTTCTCGTCGATTCTGTTTCATTCACATTGCGAAAGGACATGAATCCATACTCCTCCAGCTATGGGTTAAATAACAGGATAGTTTGCGCTCTTTTGCCTTATGGGAGCAACCAGTATGGCAGAAGGAAAAATCTGAATTCAAGAGAAGCCTGAAGATGTATGTGCTTCGTCAGGCTATCTTGTCCAAGACGCAACAACTGTTGCTACAGCGGGGGTACCCCTACGGCCCTAACAAAATACTGGCCTCGCGACGCGACTTGAATGTCAAATAAATATACTCGCCTCCAAGCAAATCTACAAGTTACACGACTGCTCCGCCTTTACTTGGAATTGCTTTGTTTTTACCTGAAATTAAATGGACCAAACCATTTGAAAAAGAATGTATAAAAGTTAACCAAAGTTTGGAACCCTGATTAACTAACGTAAATGTTTAAATAGACCATTAAACGTCTCCCAGCAAATGGATCTTTTTACCAGTATGCGAACGTACGAACGACGGAGATGCCAATGTCAATTTATTGAGGTGAGTTTGTTTGTTGATATGAGTTTCACGCGTGCGCCTGTTAAACCTCTCTTATGTGTGCTATGGTTGTCAATATTTAAAAAAAAAAAAAGCAAAATGAAATAAAAACGTCCTTCGTGTATCCCCGTCTCTCGACTTCTGAATGACAAACACCAATATACGTGCAATGTTCCTACTCCATAACTAACTGTTTGGCAATGTTTCGCGTGGGTCCCTGACCGCTTATGCATTTCAATACACCACTATTTATTTTCACATTCAGGCCGTGCGCTTGCCGGCGATTGTGCGTGAGGACTTAGAGGTCGTCACTTATTTTTCCCGCCTTACACGTGTGCGCATGCGTGAGAATAAGTGTGCTCGCAAATGTTTTTGAGTGCTCATGGATTACCGTGCAAATATACATGTATAATACATCTGCGCACGTTACATAAAAACAAAGGAATATACACTTGTTCTTTTTTTCTTCTTCAAATGCATCTATCTGCAAATGGTTAAGTACCATTTCTTCGTTCGTTCGTCCGTCCGTTCTCCTCTTCTTGAGGTCACTTAGTGAAAGAAACTTCTCTTAGAATGGAGACAGGATAATGTCAGGTTGTCTCTCTTGTTTCCGTCGTTGGTGTTGCATTTGTTTATTTTATTTTATTTTATTTATTTATTATTTTCTCACTTTTTTCCTGCCATTCATTTTCTCCCATTTTGATTTTGTTTCCAAAGTTTGTTCCTTTTTTTTTTTTTTGCAACTTCTGTTTTTTTCTGTCCTTTTGCTTCTTCATTTTTCTTATTCCTTTTTCAGCGCTTTTCGATTTTTTTATTTTTTCACTTCTTCTCTTTTCACTTTCTTTCCTTCTTCTCATTTCGCTTTTTTTCCTCTCTTTACATTGTTTTTCTTCTCTTTTCGATTTCTTTCTTGCTTCTTCTCTTTTCGCTTTCTTCTTCCTTCTCTTTTCGCTTTCTTTCTTGCTTCTCTTTTCGCTTTCTTTCTTGCTTCTCTTTTCGCTTTCTTTCTTCCTTCTCTTTTCGCTTTCTTTCTTCCTTCTCTTTTCGCTTTCTTTCTTGCTTCTCTTTTCGCTTTCTTTCTTCCTTCTCTTTTCTTTCTTTCTTTTGCTTCCTTTTTTTTCTTTTTGCTTCTTTTCTTTTCTTCCTTCTTATCTTTTAGCTTTCTTTCTTCCTTCTTATCTTTTAGCTTTCTTTCTTCCTTCTCTTTTCGCTTTCTTTCTTGCTTCTCTTTTCGCTTTCTTTCTTCCTTCTTATCTTTTAGCTTTCTTCTTCCTTCTCTTTTCGCTTTCTTTCTTGCTTCGTCTCTTTTCGCTTTCTTCTTCCTTTTCATTCTGCTTTCTTTCTTTTTCACTTTTCAATTTTTTGTTCCGCTTTCTTTCTTTTCACCTTCTTTCTTCATTTTTTACTTTCTTTCTTTTCGCATTTTTTCTTCGTTCTATGATTTCTTGTCTTTTCATTTGCTTTTTGTTTTCGCTTTCTTTCTTCATCTTTTCACATACTTTCTTCGCCTATCTTTTTTTTCTTCTCTTCACGCTTTCCTCTTCTTCTCTGTTTCTCTTTTTGCTTTCTCTCTTCTCTTTTCGCTTTCTTTTTTTTTCGTTTTATTTCTTTTCACTTTCCTTTTCCTACTTTTTAAAATTTCCTTGTAGTTCCTCGTAATCTTTTTTTCCATTTATTATCTTCTTTCTTCTTCCCAACCTTTTGTCCTTGTCTCTATCGTTTCTTTACATTTCTTTCTTCTACTTTTTCTTCTTTCTTTATGATTTTCTCTTTCTTCTTTCCAATTTTCTTTCTTAATTTGGTATTTTTATTCTCTCTCTCTCTTTTTTTACGTTCCCTAGATTCTTCTTTTTCAATTGCTTACTATCCTCTTTTCATATCTTTCTCATGACACAAGAGGATATTTGATGAGATGCATCAAAAATCGTTCTTTAAGCTTAGATTTAGTCGTCTCAGTAACACATTTCTTTATAGATTATGCTTGTCCATTCGCAGGAAGTGAGGTAAAAACCTTTAAAATCCCTGCTCTTAGCGCGTGCCTGCGTGTGTATGGGGGGGGGCATACCTTTCTCAAGAATAGGTGAAGCATTTACGCTCTGACTCCGAAAGTTACAGAATACTCGCCCATTTTTTGATATAGCTTTGCAGTAAGCCGAGGAACAACGGTTTCTTGTGTAATAGACAAGAGATTTCAATTTTAGAAACTTCACTTTTGAAACTCATAAAGATCACAAAAGAACATAGACATCTGCAGCGAATATTTTTAATTAAATAACTGAAGGGTGACGCAGCGTTCTGCAGCTTAAAACGAAACGAAACTGTCAATATTTGCCATTTCGATTTTTACAACAAACACTACATTTTGCGGTTTACAGCAACCAAATATAAAGCGCTAATATGAGATTCGATTTTCAGATTCCATTTTTACGTAAAGAATAAGAACTTTTGACAAATGATTTATCAATCTACCTTATCTAACCATGTCTTTGTCTATGTATCTATAATGATATTTGTATATCTATGCAAGGAAATGTTAGCGGAAAAAAGAAAGAAAATAATGGGTCGAAGGAAAAGAGAAATTGAACAGACATAGAGAAGTTAAATTTACACGTGTACATAAATACATACACCAACTTTTCTAGCAAAACGTATTTTGGAAAACGTTATAACAGTAGACAGAAAATGGGACACAGAAATCCGAATGGAGAATGTGGCTTTCTAAAAGTATAAATCCATCTCTTCTCTCGCACCCCCCGTAATTTTTAGTGTTTTTACGTGCCGTAGCTTTTGTTTACAGTAGGCCGACTTTCTTTTTAGAACAAAAGTGAAGATCAACATTTACTCGCCTTTGAAAGCGTCAAACTTTGGTATTTTTTCTGGTCGACGGGTTTTCTTAGGCGCTAAAGATCATGTGTTATTATTATTATTTGTTATTATTATTATTATTATTATATTCCGTACCTATGAACACTGATGAGTATGTCCCAATCTTCATAAATACGTTGGACACTATTGTAAGTGGGGGTAATATACTAAGTAGTCCACCATTAGCAGTGGTTTACCTACTTCACGTCGCTGGCGAGTATTGTATTTTGTTGATGTTATTTTTGCAATGCCAGTTTTTAGGAGAGACTTTGTAAATCGCAGATACAATAATAGTAACGTTTTCGAACAATACTCGGTCGACGTCAGATGCGCCGCTATATATATATATATATATATATATATATATATATATATATATATATATATATATTTTTCCTTTTCCCGTCATGTGATCTAATTAGTTCAAGATGAGGTTGACTGGACTTGCTCTTTGGCGTCCGTGTTCAAATTCAAGTGTCGGCAGCGACATTTTTATTCCTATACAACAGTTATAAAGATTACCATTTCATTTCCAGTCTCCGTTTTGCTTATTCCTCATTCAGTAACCTTTTCTAGGTTGCAACAATTATTATTGATATTTCATCTTTTATCTATATATCTGCATATATATTTATCCTATATTCAATCACTCTTTCACTTATGTGTTTCTTCCGTACAAATATAAAAATTCCTTGCTTGTGTGCCACAAGCAAGGAATTTCTCGTGTATATGTATGTATATATATATATATCTCACTAGGTCTCCCACGGAACAATACAAATTTATGATTTCTGTATCTCTTTCACACAAATATGCAAATTGCACATTGTGTCACTCCTTCTCATAAATACAAATTTCTCACCGTGACTCTCACGTAAATATATATAAATGTCTATGTCTTCCCGCGTATATATACAACTTTCTCTCTGTATCTCTCTCTCTCTCTCTCACACACACACACACACACACACACACACACACACATATATATATATATATATATATATATATATATATATATATTACTTAATCATGTATCTCTCCCTGCACATATATACAAATATTTCTCTCTCATTGTCATTGTGTGTACAACACAACACACACACACACACACACACATATATATATATATATATATATATATATATATATATATAATTTAAAAATTTAAAACAGACAGTGACTGGCCACGACTATAATCATCAGGCAGCCATGTGTGAAACATATATTAAAACTCTACCGTTACTTATGGCATTGATCACTTTTATGCCAGTAGACCATTTTTGGGCAGACTCTTTTTAGAGCTGCTCATTCTTTCCTGGATATATATATATATATATATATATATATATATATATATATATATATAGGAAAAAACGATTTTTTGTATCCAAAACACAATGAATAGGCGCGGACATGTTGATATAAGTTCGATGACATCAGAATATTACAGCTTTTCTGATTGGCTCTTCAAAATAAGACAACCAATAGCAAAACACGACGCAAATGTTTACCCACCGTTTAAGTCATTTTTTTCTACCACTGTTCAACCAGTTTTTACGTCATTATCCTCTACCACCGGTAAAGCGGTAGTCAAGGCTCAGTGGGTTAAACATCAACTGCAAAAAGATAGAATACATGGTTGTTAGCAAAAGGATGGGCCCAAAGTGCGAATTGCAAATCGGAGATACCAAATTTAAACAAGTACAAAAATTTAAATATCTAGTTAGTGCTTTAACAGAGGACAGAAAGTGCCACGCTGAAATCAGAAGGTGCATACGGGTAGCTAAAGATGCATTCCAAAAGCTAAACAGAGTATTAAGAAAAAGAAAACCTTCACTAGAAACAAGAGAAAGAGTATTAACCCGTTACGTGTTATCTGTTGTCCTATAAGCAGCGAGTGCTAGACAATCTACTCAAAGATGAAAAGACTGTAAGCAGCAGAAATCTGGTTCTACAAAAAGATGCTGAGGATACCATCGACTGGTTATGTGATCAACGATGAAGTTTTAGAGAAAATAGAAACAAAAGGGAAACTTATGCTTAACATCAGGAAGATAGTTGAAATTCCTAGAGCCCATAATGAGGAAAGAGGACATGGAAAATCTGATACTCGCAGGACAAATTAAAGGCATGATGGACGGAGCAAAATAACGCATAACATACTTAGCGATACCGCGTCTTGTTTTGGCGCTTGCATGACATTCATAGGGGGAAAATGATATATAATTGTTTATATATCAGAACAATGATAGGAAAATTAATGATAAAGTGGAAAAAATATGTGAAGCGTTTCATCCTTTAAAACTTCATCGGACGATTTGTATTAAAGTAATTCTTTAAATTTACAAAAGTTTGGAATACACTTAAAAAAATTTTATAGTTGTTGTTTTTAATATATATTTTTAAATACCCAAATCAGACAATTTAAATAACAACAGGATGACGGTAATTCAAAAAAACATTTTTGTACGTAATTAAAATTGTATTAGCAGACAAGAGTGTTGATGGAATTAATTAATATTTCGGTGTTTAGTTCAATTAGTATCAGGATAATTTAAAAAAAGATACGACTTTCCCCTGATGAAAAGGAAAAATTGAATACACGAAAAAATTTAAGATAAAAAAACAGTTTCTGTCTATATTTCTGAGATGAGGTATTATGTACATTATTTACATTATTCGGACTATTGACCTCATCTTTGTCGCCATATTTATTACAACGTTTCGGCCGTTAGCAGCAAAATTGCAATATGAACACTGGTAAAAATGGTTGCTGAAGACATTAGGTTTATAATACTCAGAAATTCATAACCAGCTCCTTGAGCTCCTGAGTCAAAATTCGCAAATAATTACTATGTAATGTTTCACAGTAGATATGGCACAGGACACATAGCCCAATGTATAAAGGCGTTGGTTAGATCCAGTGACAGGGACCAAAGAGTGTGAGTTCAATACCCGGTTAAGGAGAACTTTCAGAGGGAAATTAACAGGAGATAAACTGATAACTAACATCAAGTGAAACTAGAACAGTCTACCCTACAGTGAGTGAAATAAAAGGTTCAGTTCGACTTTCCAAATACCTGAAGAAGGCCGGAGCGTACAACGGCCGAAACGTTGAATAAATATGGCAATAGTCCGAATAATGTATAAAAAACAGTTGTTACCAGAGACACGTAAGCCTTAACAACTTAGATGGTTTTCAACGGATAGTTTAGTTTGGTTTATAGCATATCAACCTCAATTGGTTATTTAAGGCCGACAAATTTTTTAGGATAGGTTCATATAAATAGAATATGTATTCTTTGTAAGTAATCAGTTAGGTTTCATTTATGCATTTTGTAAAGAGGGTTTTTTTTTTATTGAGAATCAAATGTATTTCTGTTAATATTATTTTTTTGAAAATGTATTGCTAGAATTTTTTTTTTTTCGAAAATTTATTGCTGGTAATAAATTTTTTTTTTTTTTTTGCAAAAACGTATTGCCTATAATACTTTTTTTTTCAAAAATGTTTTGCTGTTATTCTTACCATAAATATCTATTTTTAGACTTTCATAGTACTTCGACCCCAGTATGAGGGGTTAAATATTTGCCCATACTTGGGATCCTAACAGGTGCTACCATCCTGGGTCATTGCGAACCTGGGAACAACAGCAATTAAACAGGTGGTTCCACTCTCCTCAAAACCTCTTAATCAGAGGCCTTGCTGCATGATGTGATTTATTGTAATACCCAGGACGGGGTTTTCAGCGGAGAAAGTTACTTCATTTCATATTGTTCTGATGTTGATAGAACTAATCATCGACATATTAATTAAATCCGCCATCACTCTTGTTTATTAGGTAGACTTTTATTAAATAAAGAAAATGTTAGTTTCAATATATATATATATATATATATATATATCTTGTCAGATCAGATATTTTCCTCTCTAATTTCAATATTTTATCTGTCTGTCTTTCTCTTTTATCTCTCTCCCTATATAGTGATTTTCCAAGCGTAGCTTAGATGTGGCACAAGACCGAAATTATGGGGCACCCAGTGGGGATCGAACTCACTTCTCGGTAGTAATTATTCTGGCGAGACAAGCTTTTTATATATATATATATATATATATATATATATATTCCCTCTCTCGCATTCTCTAATTAGTTCTTAATATGCCTAGGACCGCCATTCCACATACACTGTAGCGAAGCACCCTCATTCCCTTCGTATTCCTTCGGTGAGATGTAAGTTCCACTCGAGTAGCTCCTCTACTTTGTGGAACCGGCTCCCAGAAGGATGCTTCCCTGATAACTACAATCTTAACCTGATCAAGTATGAAGTTAACTGTTATCATCCACACATATACCCATAAACTTTTTTTACGCTGTAACCTTCTATCCCGGGTGGCTCTTGGGCCTTGTACAATGTGAAAATAATTGTAGAAAAAAAAAACAACTAGTAAACACGCTGTTAAATATTTTAATTTCGTAAAGGTTAACGTCTTTACTATTTCTGCGTTAACATGTTTCTGTTCCAGTATGAAGTCTGAGGACATTTTCATAATGCCACATAACCAGTTTATGGGGAAAATGTCCAAAGCGTATCGAGACAGAAAATAAAAAAAAAATCTGACGGCTAAGAAGTAAAAAGAAAAATGAAAATAAAAAGGGCGTGTTAAGTAAATGGTGAGAGACGTGATGTTGTTTATAATTACGTAAAACGTCTAACTGAGTTGTGTAGTTTTATATCGTGCTGAGAAAAAGGTCGGGACACTTGGTTCTTGTATCGAGTAAGTTGGAATTTTGTTTGCGCTGTTGGTAAAAATGAGGTCTCTAGTATATCCTACGGTTATAGCTAATTGATAAGACCGCACTGCAACTCATGCTTTCACGGATATATATATATATATATATATATATATATATATATATATATATATATATATATATATATAAGATGATAAATATTCACAAAACTTACATGAACACGCAAGTTTATTAAAGGTTTATTAAACAGGTGTTTGTACAAAATATGAACACATACACAAACACAGATATATAAATAAAGAGATAGAAATATATATATATATATATCATATATATATATATATATATATATATATATATATATATATATATATATATATATATATATATATATGTAATATAGATATATAGATATATGTATATATATATATATATATAATATATATAGATATATAGATATATAGATATATATATATATATATATATATATATATATATATACATATATAGATATACATATACACATATATAGATATATATATACATATATAGATATACATATACACATATATAGATATATATATACATATATAGATATACATATACACATATATAGATATATATATATATATATATAGATATATATATATATATATATATATATATATATATATATATATATTATATATGTATTTATATACTAAAGATCTTTATAACCATATATACATTAGCAAAGAATCCAACCACCCACCTGGAATTTTAAATAACTTGCACAAATCTGTACAACAAAGACTCTCAATTAAATCTAACATCAAAATTATTTTTGACAAATATAAATCTAAATATGTAGATGCACTAAATAACCCTAAACACAAAGTTAAACTAAATAACCCTAAACACAAAGTTAAACTAAATAACCCTAAACACAAAGTTAAACTAAATAAACCTAAACACAAAGTTGAAGTAAATAAACTTAAACACATAGTTAAAGTAAATAAATATAAACACAAAGTTAAACTACAATGCATTCCAAACATTAGTAAGAATGTCAATAATAAACGTAAGAATAGAAAATGTAACATAATTTGGTTTAACGCACCTTTTAACAGTAATGTCGAAACCAACATCGGTAAGATTTTCCTAAATTTAATCCACAAACATTTCAACCATAACCCTTTACTCAACAAAATCTTCAATAAGAACAATATTAAGATTAGCTACAGATGCATTATAAACCTTGAGCAACATATAGCACAGCATTTTAATGTAACTTTAACCAAATTCTTGAGCAATCTCAATAGCAATATTAACACAGAAAAAAGTGTAATTGTCGAAAAGGCATTAACTGTCCGATGAACCATAAATATATGAATAAAGACGTCATCTACAATGCTCGCATTAAACATAATGGTGAGACAAAATTTTATTTCGGTTTCACAGCCAACCAACTGGAAAACAAGCATTTATCACCATAAAATGACTCTTAACAATAAGCAATATGCAAATGCCACGGCACTATCAAAATTTTACTGGGATATTAAAACAGATGACTATACACCGGTAGTATATTGGAATTTCTTCGCCAAAATTAGACCTTTTTCTGGCCGTGGCGACCGATGCAACCTGGAAAAAAGATTCATCCTCAAAAATATTAATGACCGAAATCTACTTAATAAACTAAATGAATTCCTGTTATCTTGGGATCACAGAAAGAAAATTCTCTTAAAGTATTTTAATTCTGGATAAATATATTATCCAAATATCATATGCCCTTCCCATATTTTAGGTTACATATCAATTATCCCTCTTTAACCATTTAACACCTGGTAACTCGTTAAGTAATAATTTACTTAACGAGTTACCCGGCGTTCCTCTTAAAATTTAAGCTTGCCCCCTTTTTTTTTTCCTTTTACAGTAGCCCCCTACATACACTCTACATTTTGTATTTACACCCCAATAATATATTAAGTTTATATTAACTTTGAGCTTTGAATCTGCGTTTAATTTAGCGTCCCTCCCATGAGACTCAGTATTTGTTTTTGTTTTTAATCAAAAGTAATAATTCGTGCCTGATGAGTTGGTAGAACCACGAAACTTTAAGCACTGAGCACTATTTTGTTTACACCTTATATTAAATTGCCTGTGTATGCAAGCTAAAGCACGTATATACGGTTGCTAATATCTAGTTATTTGGTTTATATACACATTTATACACACACACACACACACACATATATATATATATATATATATATATATATATATATATAAGGGAGAGAGATTTATGGAAAGGGATGGATTTTTTTATTTATTAATAAATATTTATTAAACGTTATTTTTATCGAGTGCTCGTATTTGAACAGAAGTTCCTTTTCTTTATTAAAAAGTATATTTATGTATTTTCGTCTACAGTGGGAAAGATATTTAGATAGATAGATATTCAACTTTTCATTATTTACTCCTTCCAGACAAAACATAGAATCGGATAAGGGCTTATGGCTAACATCGAACTTGATCAGTACTTAAATGGGAGATCCGCTTGGGAATACCAGATGCTGTAAGCTTGGATGTGCGGGTGGTGTAATGAATAATGTCTCGAAATTGTTAATCGGAGAGACGAGTTCCAATTCTGGTTGGTTTCATGATGTTCACTTATGCGCAAATACCCTTCGGAAAGTTATGAATCCACCTATTCTCTCCCCAGCTATGGGAAAACGTGTATTGCTAAACCATTATTATCTCCCCGCGCCCCAAATCATTCTTATAATCTAATAATATTTTCTGGTTTTAAATAACTTGCAAAGGGTTGATAATCCGTAGAAAACAAATAAATATTTGCCTAAACTGTTATGACTGAAAGTGAAAAATTATGGCATAGGAAACCCTAACTCGGATGAAAAGTGTAACTTTTCACTCTGTTTCTGAGATGAGGTATTATGTACACTATTTACATTGTTCTTCATTCCAACCACCTTAAGAATGCCGGAGCGTACAACGGCCGAAACATTGTGATAAATATGGCAACAAAGATGAGGACGATAGTCCGAACAATGTAAATAGTGTAACTTATCGCCCCAGTTGGCAGAAACTTCCTGCCTTCCTTTAATTTTATATACAGACTTTTATTTGTTACGTGGCTTTGAATACTGGTTTCAATGTTAAGTGTTCTTAACCATGAAGCAAACACAGTTTAATATTATAGTGATCGAGGAAAAAAGCTCTTGGCAGTCGATTCTACAAAGTAGAAGTTCATGGGAAGAAGCTGTGGAACTTAATCTCACCAATGCAATCCCAAGGGAATGAGTGTGATTCGCTACGACATGAGTGACATCGCGGTCCTTAGCTGTGAAGTCTAGAACTGATGGAACTAAGAACTGTCGTATAGTACAACTGAACCCTTTACATGGAAATAATAACAAAGTAGCGAGCGGCTTGTAGTGTGTGTGTGTGTGTGTGTGTGAATATTAAGACCAACAAATAAAAGTAACTAATAACATTTATTTGTTGAGATGCAGCCGCTTTCTCACATCGATGATCAAAAATGGTTTCGAATGAATGAAGCGTGTAAAGCGTGTTAGCGATGACCATCTTTCATCGAACCTCCTGGACTGGCGCTACAGTTATTACAAACAAAGAACTGTACCAAGTAACAGAAACTACGTAACTTGAGGAGTTTCAACAACAGCAACGACTAAAATGGATAGCACATATAACTCGAGTAGAAAATAATGACATATTGAAGGTGTTGACGTTCCATCTGCCCCAAACAAAAGGCAAGGAAGGAAACGCCTATCAGGACTGTAAAGAGCAATAACAGCTACTGGACCTGAAAAAACTATTTTTCTGAAAACTGTTTCAAGAGAAAAATTTTATAGATTTTAACCGATAAGTTGATACACAAACACACAAATATATATATATATATATATATATATATATATATATATATATATATATATATGTACGCTATTTTTATGGATGCAACTATTTAAACTATATAAAATATAACTATATAAAAATAAAGTATAAACAGAAAATATACTAAAATATTTGTCAGATTTAATTCATATATATATATATATATAATCGCTTTAAACGTTATTTTTAGTGGATACTCATATTTGAGTAGACGCTCCATTTATATATTTCTAAAGATGTAATAGATATTTTTATTTATTAATCCAACAGATTTTATTGCGTCTCGGTCAATGAATGCTAAATGTTTCCTTATAAGGAAATGCATAATATTGCTATTACCATTACCATATATATATATGCTAATAAAAAATAATTTACTGGTCCAAAATTTAAATGTTGTGATGTGTCTAATGAAACTCTAGCGTGATAAGAATTTCAAATTCGAAACTTAGAAGTTAGATTTTAGCGTTCGTTCAGTCCGAAGATTATAAACATGAGAAATAATAACTTCAGTAGATTTATGTTACTGCTCACAAAGCATAGTAACAAAAATCCGTACTGCATTTGGTTTTCACTTACAATGATTACTGTGTGTCTATTTGTAAGGGTGTGTTTGCGCACGCGCGTTTAGCTTTCATTTGCTTATCTAAATATTTGGTGCGATAATCTACCCCAAAAGATCTAAGAATTTGACCATGAAAAAACACCAAATTTCAATTGGGTGAATAGTAGGTGTTAACTTACTGCTCACAAAGCATAGTGACAAAAAGCCGTACTACATTTGGTTTTTATGCATTGTTCAATTCTAACAAAACGTTTAAGTAGTGCCTAGTATGTATTTACACAGAACACTGTTTGTGTATTTGTGCCTGTGTGTTCGCGCACGCGCGTTTAGCTTTCAATTACGTATCTACACCCATGCGTATATTCAGATATAAACAAACAAAAAAGTATCCGAAAAGGCAATATTTTTCCCCTGAAGCAATAGTTTTTAAGAACCAAAAGCCTGCCATCAGCTAATGGCCTCAAGGTAACACTCACCACCTGATGGGGAAGATATGGGTTTGGTTTACGCAGCAGTCGATCAGTGCGAAAGTTGATGAACCGGTGCCACAAGGAACAGGCAAATGGGAATGTGGACAAAGAAATAGTTTCAAGGCTCGAAATAAATGGAAGGGAAAAGCGGGGTGGGGACATCCGGCAGAAACATTTTTAGTGGCGTTCACTAAATATCGGCCGCAAGGTCAGTACTCGACCCACGTTGTTTTCGAGAATATAACACTGTGTTTACTTAGGGAGGTGCGAGCATTATATATATATATATATATATATATATATATACCCCAAGGGGAAAAATTGCTTTTGGTTTATTTTTTTATTTATTTCCGATGATATATATATATATATATATATATATATATATATATATATATATATATATATATGTATATGTAATTGATAGGTGAACACACTCACATATATATTCGTCTAAGTAAATGTGTGTATATATATATATAGAGAGAGAGAGAGGGAGAGAGATTTACAAATACAAAAAGGAGGTTCTGCTTAAAAATACTGGGAATTGGAACTGTCAAGGCAGCAAGGGTTTTCTGTGTCTTACCGGCCATTTTACACATCTCTTAAAATTTTTCTCAAAAGATATTAAGAACCATCGTATTTTCTATCAGCTTTCTTCCTTTCTATGAAGAAGAAATCATTTCACATTTAAAGTTCCCCGAAATCTACTGTTGAACATCATATATATATATATATATATATATATATATATATATATATATAGGAGGTGATGCCAAAGGATATAAGTTTATGTGTGTGTGTATGCAAAACACTTCCTAAAATATGGACAAATGAACAAGAAACAGACGATGGCTTCTTTGATTGATCGATATATATATATATATATATATATATATATATATATATATATATATATATTAATTATTTATTTAAAAATATGGTTCCAACTCGCGACATAAAGAGGTCTCATGTTTCAAAACAAGAGCCGAAAACTTCAATATAATTATTTGAATTAAAGTAAGCTCTGTTCCATCTTCAAGCGATTTTTTTTTTTTTAGAATAACTTATTTCTGAAATTTACGTGTTTTAATAGTATAATTGAAATCAAAATTTCCATGGTAACAGCCAGGGCGAATTGTTTAAAATAGTTAGGGGTGTGTTGGGTGTTAATAATAAGTATCAATATAGAGTTACTTTCATAGATGTCAAGTCAGGGTAAGGTGGGGGTGTCTAAATTTGAAACGGAAGATGTTTTCGCCTAGTCTGGTTTACGTGTCTATGGAGATTTATTTATTTTTTTATTTTATTTCTTTATGAAAGGGATTTGTGCATATAAAACTGCCGTAACATTTGTTTTTAGACGACTTCATAAAGGGTTATCTTTTTTTGTAGGGTATTTAAACTATTTATTTAGGCTATGGATTATAAAAGTTATAATATTGTATGCTTGTTATTAGCTAGTTATTCAGTGCATAAATTTGATGTCGGCAAAAACCCGTTAAATCATGTCTATTGTTTAATAGATTTTATTATTTAGAAACTTAATAATGTGCAGTTTCTCATGGAGGCATAAAGGGCATCCCAAACTTTACAAGTTCTAGTCCTATTTATAATTTTCCATTTTACTTTAGGTGTCCTATTTATTTCCTTCAGGTGCCAAAAATATTTGGATAGGGAAGTCTGGTTTCTTTTATTTATATTGTTGAAAGATCACTTATGCTGCCTCCATCTGGCTTTAAAATCATTCTTTGTGGACCCAATGTATATCATATTAGTATTAGGACTCTCAGTGGATGATATAGTACATTGGTATACCACAGATTTGATGCAGCATTTATTTTCTAATGGGCAGTCTTCTGGGTTTCTACAATCACATAATTTTCACTGTTATTGTCTGATTTAAGTGTAGGGTTTTTATTAATACTATTCAGGCATGGGGGTTTGTTCAAGATTTTATTATTGTGTTTTTTATTATACCTTCTAGATTATCAGTGCAGCTGTAACTCAATTACAGGGTGTTCTTATTAAATATATTACTAAGCCTACTATTAGTGGGGAAGTGTTTATCAATTAGAGCTAAGAATTTCTGTCCTAGTTTAATACTAACCATTTGGTTGAACGGAGGGGTATACCAAATGATTTTTCTTTTCCTGTTTTTTTTCTTTTGGGCAGTGCAATTGACTCTATAGTTAATGTTTGCATTTTTATAACCACTATTTTTTAGGGCAGCGTTATAGAAGCCATTGTGTTGTTGGAATATTTCTTTGTTAGCGGAGTTAATGCTAATTCTATTTTCTATTGATGAGGGTATATGTTTAATTATGGATGGAGGGTGGTTAGACTTCGGGTGTATATATAAGGGGTTAGCATTTGGTTTTCTATAAGGTTGGCATGTGTTGCTTGGTAAGTCTAGAGTTACGTCGAGGAAGTTTACCCTTTTCAAATTAGAAGAAACTGTTATCTTTAAATTTAGATTTTTAAATTCACTAAATATAATTTTTCTGATTTTCTCAATCTTAAAACTAGTAGAACTCAGCACTACCATGAGCCTGTCATCTCTATACAGTCCGATGTCCTTAATATCAATTTCGCGGTGTGCCGTTAAGTTGTACAGTATTAAAAGACCAACAAGGTCAGAAGCCCCTGTAGAGTCTAATGATCCCATAGTGATGTCAAACAGGTCGTTATTGTTTTTTATCCATTGGTCCCCATTATGAATGAGGACAGATTTTTTTTGCGCTGAGGATTATATCTGTTTCTTCCTTTGTCAAGTTAGAATACACAGCAGCAAAGTCCAGGGCAGTCGTAAATAGATCCTTCGAAATTGATGGGCAGTAATCCACGATATCGAACTGTATTAGGGTGCAATTCGGTTTATCATCAATATATATATATATATATATATATATATATATATATATATATATATGAAAGAAAAATACAGAAAAAACAAAAATCTGAATATGCAATTATGTAGTATTAATGTTAAAATAAAGTCGACGTCGGACGTTTCGGTCTATTTAAGACCATCTTCATGGACATTTTCATTTAAACATAATTAACATTAGAACTTATAAAAATTTAACACAAAAGACGATGGACATAAGAGCCCAACTGATCCAAACAGATAACTGAAATTTTATACAGATCAGCGTTCCGTTTAAATATGATCACGTAGTCGTCACGTGGGCGATGTTATTAAAACGTATTCGAAGATGATTTCCAAAAAATTAAAATATTAAAAAGTCGATTGAAAAATTTGTATAAACAGTTCAAGAAATCTCTTCCGTTGATGTCGGAATACGTAGTGATCAATAGGTTCTTATTTCTTCAACAAGCTTGAAGTCCTTCCCGTTACAAGGTATATATATATATATATATATATATATATATATATATTGCCGTGGATACTGGCATCTTGGCCGAGAGTTTGTGAGTACCGACCTTATTCAAATTAACCACTAATTTGAGGTCATTTTCGAGAGTAGTTACCAGTTTTACTTTATCGGACTTACTGGACTTGCTACTAAGGCAGAAGTAGATAGTTGTGTCACCAGCATAAATACCTATTTGGGAACTGATGACATCGAGAAGGTCATTGATGTAGATAACAGAATAAGTCCAAGCATAGAGCCCTGGGATACCCCCGCATGAATGGGAAATGAACTAGAAGCGTGTCCGTTCAATTGATCTTCATTACACGATTTTTTAAGAATGACTGGATTAAGCAAAATATTCGTTCGGAGACACCATAGCCCTTCAGCTTGTGGAGAAGGCCAACATGCCAAAATTCAGTAATAACCGATAAGACATGAAAGTGAAAGCCATACTTTTTGGTTGAAAGAAAGCCGTGTGAAGTGAAATGCTCACCAATTCGGCGTAGATTACAGCCACTAGGACACTGTCAAAAAGAGGTAAAAGATAAATAGGGCGATAATTCGAGGGATCACAATATTCACCAAATATATATATATATATATATATATATATGAAGAAAAATATATACGGAAAAAACAAAACAAAAATCCTTATATACAATTATGCTGTTTTAATGTTAATATGTCAACGTCTGACGTTTCAGTCTAATAAACCATCTTCACGACATATTCATAAATATAACATTATCAATACAACATGACAAAGACGATGTACATAAGAACAAGACTTATCCAAACAGAATAACTGAAAGTTTTATAAGATCAGCGCTCCGTTTAAAACATGGTCACGTTGTCGTCACGTGGGCGACGCTGTGAAAACGTATTCCTAAAATTTGAGTATTTTGAATGAAAAATGAAAAGAATTCTATTTTGAACTAAAATTTATATGTACGCTTGAAGATGGTTTATTAGACCGAAACGTCAGACGTTGACATATTAACATTAAAACAGCATAATTGTATATAAGGATTTTTTGTTTTGTTTTTTTCCGTATATATTTTTCTTCATACTGTCGGATCTATATCCATATATTTGCTTAAATATATATATATATATATATATATATATATATATATATATATATATATATAACAACTAAAAGTTGCAAATTAAAAAAAATAATAATGTTTTTTATGAAAGTATTTATTTATATTTGATATTTCAGATCGACCTCAGATCTTTCTTCAGAAATAACTGTTTTTAAAGGTTTGTTTACAAGTAGCGTCCGTCGCGAGATGCGGACGTCACGTGATATGGAACGTCACTGTGTTCGAATATTTTTAACGTAAATCTAACTGTAATAATATTTTAGATGTTGTTTAAAAAGAATTTTTTAACTATATCTAAAAAAAAGTTTAACTACTGAAATATTTATAAAGATTTAAAATATATTTATAAAATATTTATAAAGATTTAAAATATATTTATAAAGATTTAAAAAATTTTTAATTTGCAACTTTTAGTTGTTTTTCTATATATATACATATTAAGAAAGTATACGTGGCTTCTCATTATGCTCTCTCTCTCTCTCTCTCTATATATATATATATATATATATATATATATATATATATATATATATATATATATATAGAGAGAGAGAGAGAACTGATGGATTTTATATTTTATTAGACATCATTTCTTATTACTCTCAGCGTTATTTTTTGGGACACATATTATTATTTGCTATTACTTATCTGTTACTTCTTATTTGTTATGTGGTATTTCTTATTCTAAAAATATTTTTGAGAATATACATGAGTACATTTTTCTTTATTAAGTCTCAGGAATGCAGAAGCCGGCAGTTTTAATTCACACACGGCATTTACTCAAATATGTGTTTCCAAAAAATAACGTTTACAGCGCACAAACACACATATATATATATATATATATATATATATATATATATATATATAGTGGAGCTATCAGATTTTATTATTCTACTACAACCATTCCTACTCTGTCTATCTGTCACTCACTATCTCTCTCTGTCTTTTCTTTCTTTCTCTCTCTCTCTCTCTCTATATATATATATATATATATATATATATATATATATATGTGTGTGTGTGTGTATGTGTTTGTATAATCAAATATGTGGTGCAGTTTAATTATTTATTACAATGAATCATTAGTAAAGTTAATTATATAAAATGGCGAAATCCTTCACTAACAAAATTTTAAACATGCATTAACCTACTAATCACTCCATGAATATTATGGTCCTTGTTTTTTAAAATGATAAACTGTATTAGGTCTTTCTTAAATATTCAACTCCTTTCGACGGTTCCAAATAACGTTTAATGGATATATATATATATATATATATATATATATATATATATATATATATATATATATATATATATATATATTCATGAATTATTCATACAAAAACAAATACAAAGGTTAATGATTTAATTGGCGAGAAATCCATGGTCGCAAACAATTCAAATAATATACAAAAACCCCGAACCTTTTTATGAATGAAAAGAGACTTGTTTTTATAAATTTCTGTTGCATAAGTTCTTATTTTTACAAGGTTTCGTCTGTTCCTACAGACATCCTGAGGTATGGAATAGATTTTGTTCTTGTTTTTTACTCTCAGTAATAATATGTATTGTAATCCGAAAATATATTAGAAATGTTAATCATACATAAAATATATATCTATATATATAAATATATATATATATATATATATATATATATATATATATATATATATATATATATATATATATATATATATATATATATATATATATATATATATATATATATATATATATATATATATATATATATATATATATATATATATATATATATATATATATATATATATATATACATATACATATATATATTTATGATTAAATCGGAGAAATTTTCATATATATATATATATATATATATATATATATATATATAAAAAAGTTTCAAATTGAAAATTATAATGTTTTATTTTATGAAAGTATTTATTTATTTATATATATATTTGATATTTCAAATTGTCCTCAATTTTCATCAGAAATAACTGTTTGTTACAAATAAAATAAATAAAATATATATATATATATATATATATATATATATATAAAATATATGGGGAGGGTTATAGTAGTTCCAACGAGAGAAAAGTATATTAAAGAGAGAAACTGCAAACATTTTTGGTTGTGATGTGGATTTTTTTTTTAAATATTATGCTTTATTTTCCATAATGTTACTACACGAGTTTCTGGTCTCGCGACCGTCATCAGGTAAAGTGTGCAGATTTCCACATATTATTAAAAATAATTCATGTTTTTCTCCTTTTTTTTTTCGATGTTAAATATTCTCGATATGAGACATTCTCTTTTTTGGGGGTGTTAGTAATCCGAATGTCCTTCTTGAACTGGCAATCACTGCTAGTTCAAGAAAGACTTCGACGATATATATATATATATATATATATATATATATATTATCAATTAAACGTCATTTTTTGTGGATACCCATATTTGATTAGATACTAATTTATTTATTAAACCGTAAACTACGTTATTTTATTTTTGTCTACTCAAATATGAGTATCCACTAAAAATAACGTTTAAAGCGATTATATATATAAATATATATATATATATCGCTCTTCATTAATTTCTTGTTCTCACATTCAGGCCATCACACTCACTCTCCCCCACACATTCTCAATATATTTTTCTCTCTCTTACACTTTTTTCACCGTCTCTCTTTACCTCTCTGTCTCGTTTGCACACACTCAATCATACACACACACTCTCTCTAACGATGTTTCTCTCTTCCTCTCAGCCCATCACCGACTTACCGCTTTCTCTCTCTTCCTTTCTTTTTCAATCTTTAACATTGTCACTCACATTCGCATATACCCACACATACGCATACACACACGTTCTGTTTCTATTACGCGCGCACGCACACACACACACACACACACACACACACACACACACGTATTCAAATTTCACCGCTCCTTACATTCTTTTTCTCCCTCTCTCTTTTATCTCACGCACAAATACATACACATACGTTTGTCCACATACAAACACAATGTATATCTATGAATCTCCGCCAGTTCATATCTGTCTCCATCTGTTCATATCTATCTTCTGATAATATATAACTACCTCCACCTGTTCATATCTCTTCACCTGTTCATATCGATTTCCGTCTGTTCATATCTATCCGCGCCTGATCATATCTATCTATCTATCTATCTATCTATCTCCGTCTGTTCATATCTATCCCCGTCTGTTCATATCTTTCTATCTATCTATGTCTGTATCTCGAATCAACTACCTACATTTCGATCATTCGAAAGAAATAAAGAGATACATTTTCGTTGAGTACTTCCACTTTTTATTTTCTCGCTTAATTTTATTTTCTCAGAATTCCTTAAATAGGAGAATCGCGTGTTCCGTTATCTAAATCCTTCAATATTTAAATAATTCCTTATTTTCTCTCTCTCTCTCTCTCTCTCTCTCTCTCTCTCTCTCTCTCTCTCTCTCTCTCTCTCACTCGTTTATAACAGTCTTAAAGGCCCATATGATGCAGTTGTATGTTATAAATTGGTCACACAAGTTTTACTTTCACTTTCACTTTTTTGATAAATTACCGCCTTCACAACTTTTTTCTATCTTTCTCTTCTTTGTTCCCTAATTTACCTTCAATTTCCTCCGCTTTTTGCCTCTCTTTTTCTTCTGTCTGTCTATGTATTCTCTTAATACATAAGATTCAATAATATTATAATACATTATCATATTGTGTTTTTTCGTGAAACAATGAAAAACATTTCTTTATCAGACACGCCGATCTTGCCCCACTGTGCTTAACAATAGACTAAAACTGCAGAATAAAAAAGAATAAATTTTAATTTAAAAACCAAATAAATGAACAAGGGAAGATTTACAGATCAGCCATGAAGATCGGGTCAGCAAAGATCCGCAATTCTTAGCTAAACAGTTCGAGGTAGGCAACATCAGATTTCAGCAAAATATGCAGACGCACACAGACTGCTTGATCGACTGATTACATTTGAGATAGGCGATGGTCAATCAAGAACCCTACAGAATCTTTCAGCGTGCTTCCATTTTCGTCCGGCCAAAGCAATGCCTTAATTTGGTGACCACATTCATTGTTTTTTCGTTGTTTTTTTTTTTTTATTTCTTCTCACATGGTTACAGCCGAACCAAAATCCAAAAAGAGTTGCCGATTTAAAATGTGCGAAGCCGTGTTTCTCGCTGGTGCTGATTAGTAACACGTCTCTATTGATAGAGGACGCTACACACGTGACTATAGCCTACACTGTCGGCTTAGTTCTTTAAAGAGTCTCGTCACGTACATTTTCGCCTTCGAAAGCGAACGAGCGAGCCTCTTTCCTTCCCATATACAGCATTGGGCAACCATCTGTACATGGTGTCTCAGCTGAAGGACTATGCGCGCGGAATCACATCGCTAGTTAGTATTTGGCGATGTAAAGCTGAAAACTGACGGGCTCATCCCAACCAGCAAACAGTATTCACATTTTTTTTCCTTAATTCTTTGGATAATCCGGGTTAAAATTTACTCTTGGCAGCCGATTGATTCTTGGATATCACGGATCAATATTTATGACTAAGAACCTCATTAGAATATTCTCTCCTCTAGAAACCTCAAAGCAGTAGCTATTTAATTAAAAGCATTCGATCATTTGCATTTTCTTTTTAAATTGGCAGCGAATGACTATCTTTTCCCAGTTCTTAATTTCAGCAAGTATGTCTACCTAAAAATTTTCCAGTTATTTTTTAAATTTTTTCAGGAATAAGAAAATTTAGTTACAGGCAAAAACAGAATGTTGAACTGCTATGTAATATCAATCCTTCTAGATGTCAATAATTACTGGACATTTTCGTCGTAGGTGAAGAGGAAACTTGAGGCAATTGAGATTTGGTTCTTTTGTTTTTAAATCATTTCATCCCCAAGCAAGCTATAAAAGCCACTTAGACACAACAGGTTACAGAGTGTGAAAGAAATAAAGATAAAACTAAAAAAACAGTATTCAAGGAAAAAGATGACAATTAATATTTCACTTAAGTTTTTGAAGATCAAAGTTGACAGAAAGAAAGAAAGTGTGAAGATCGGGAAAAGAAACTGTTAGCATAGAACTTACGATTACATCTACTAATTTCAACAATAAAATACCTAGCTTCCAATCTAGCATTGCGCTTAAATTCATGCGATTGAGGTACGAAAAAAAAGAAAGCTCCTCAGAACAGTTACTATGAAAATACTTATAGAAACGGTACAGCGAAACTACTGGTGGTGAGAAAATGTCGGAAACAGAGATGCCAGTTTAGAACCGATAACATTGCCAGTTTAGTAACGATAACTTTGGATTTTTTTCAAGATTTCTATCGATATTCCAGAACCATCCAACCAGATGTGACAGCAATATTCGATGCACGGACAAATGGTAGACTTATAAATGTGTAAGATAGATATATTCTACAGAATTCTGAATATACCATAGACGAAACATGTGAGCAACGAGGATGTTTTAAGGAGTAACAAAAAGTTCACATGTACTTAGAATCATAAGGATACGGTTGAAATTTATGTGATATGTAATGAGGAAATAAGATTTGGAAATTTTTGACATACACATAGCTTACTAGGTATTTACTCTGTCTCTCCACTAAAACGAGTTGTGGCATACGGTCAGTTTTTAAGGTGGGGACACCCGAGCGCATTACTGTTATAGCATACTATAGGCAAGAAGGACAGAAGGTCAGTTTTGAAGGTGGGACACCTGAGCGCATTACTGTTATAGCATACTATAGGCAAGAAGGTCAGTTTTGAAGGTGGGACACCCGAGCGCATTACCGTTATAGCATACTATAGGCAAGAAGGTCAGTTTTGAAGGTGGGACACCCGAGCGCATTACCGTTATAGCATACTATAGGCAAGAAGGACAGAAGGTCAGTTTTTAAGGGGGGACACCCGAGCGCATTACCGTTATAGCATACTATAGGCAAGAAGGACAGAGGGTCAGTTTTTAAGGCGGGACACCTGAGCGCATTACTCTTATAGAATACTATAGGCAAGAAGGACAGAGGGAAATATTGAGTAACCTACCAAACGAGTTTGTGTAAATGGATGGCTGAACAAGTATTGGGAGGAATAGTGAAGGAATAATATTGATGAGAACTACAAAGAATGGGAAGTTGTGGAGTGCCATGACTGTCGACGCAGTGAAAGTATACGGCACATAAAAGAAGAATAATAAAAGATACGTATACGTATTATTCTGAAGGCCACAACACATAAAAGGAAATCAGCAATATGATATTAGGTAAATAAATCTAGCGAAAATCTAAGGGAGGTAATTCACTATTCAAAATTTGCTTCGGACATTAACATTGAGTGTAACTGATTTTTTTTACGTATTTTACATTCTTCTTTGCGTTTATTCAGTTTCCTTTTGGTGGTTGATATATCGTTGAAGTATTGCCTTTTTACAAGGTTTTGACAGATTCTTATAGGAAAGAGTTGTCTAACTTTGCTGAGAATCCATTTTCTGACTTTACTCAGAATAGAGAAAGTTGTCTACTTACATTTATTAATATTTGCAAATGCTTATTTAGACTATGTGATATCATGAATCTTATAAGTACAAAAGTGACAACACTATTTCTTTTTTAACCTAACACTAAAGTTTACTCTTTATTTTTCCTTTCGTGTATTTTTTCTTATTTGTCCTGTCACAGAAATGGCTATTCAAACTACAGCTCAAGCTAGATATACATGTAAACATACAATAGGATCCTTACCCAGCTTTTTCACCGACCGGCCAATGACATCCCCATGTTGCGTCTCCGTTCTCGCTCGTTCCAATCCGTGTACACCAAAAAACTGGGAATGTCCCATCGCCCGTTCACAATGTCACAATAAGCGAACACGAACGCCACGTCGAGAAATGAAATCTCTAACTGTAGGTGTTTTATTCAGGGGTTCATTTGCTCGATCTGCCTGGATAGATAGGTGACACCTGGGACAACTTCTGCTAGATCAACTAACTTTTCCCCACTACATGCGATTAGCAATGCGAACGAGGGGTATCGTAACTACACGGAGGACCGGTTTTCCTCCCGCTAAGGTCGAACCAGAACTGACTTCTTCGATCCCAACCGTGACTATCGATATAGACCAGTAACCTGAAACTCTCTATGTCCGGTTTGTTGTCACTTGACCCCAAATATTTTTCTTTATCTACTTTGTTCTCTTGTTCCTCTTCGATCAAGTTCATACCACTTCAAAAACCTCATCCGCTGGCCATAAAGCAATAACACTTGAGTTCGAGATAAGATACTTTCAACGTTTCACACACACGAACATTGCGACATAGTAATTATTTATCTTAAATGAAGTGTAAACTGATATTAATGATATTACTTCTATTAATTCATGTAAATTTTTATTCGTTAATTAAAAATTATATCAGTTTGTTTATTAATTGAAAATTATATTAATTTGTTTTCAATTTAAAATTATATCCGTTTGTCCTTTATTTAAAAGAAATGTTTTTATAAAACAAAATGTTTTTCTTCTTACGCAGAACAGCTAATTCCAATAACAGTGTAAAAAGTCAAGGATCGATTTTGCACTTTGTCGATATTATGAGCAGAATCGTCTTTTTAAAATGGTAACAAAGGAATTTTTTTCAGATTCTGATAAAGGTCCCAGACTAAGGAAGGTCTACGGAACGCTAATCTACAAAAATCGTTTCCCTAAAAAAAGTCCCTATTTTGTAGAAGTGGGTCAGTCTATTTGAACAGGAGTAGAGGTTTATCCCTTGTTTCCTTTATACGAGTGGGTTTCCAGTTCCTTCTAAAGCCTTCTCCTTCTCTTTCACTTCTGGTGGCCTCTTGCGTTTTAGAGACATTATCTTTTTGCTTGGGGTGGGGCCTCTTACTCTCTAACCCTCTACCTCGAGTGCTCTTAGGCCTTGTACAGAGTGTACATCATTGTAAAAAGTACATACGTTGATAATATTATGTTATTTCTAGCGAGAAGAATATGTTGCTTAGAATAAAGCCTATACACTTTTTTTTATCTGATATCGAAACAAAGTTCACTGAAACGTCTCGATATTCCAAATATATGTAATGTGTCTGACTCCAGATTACGCCAGAATAGGCTCTACACTCACTGTCCCTCAGAAATGCTAGGTGTGGGGTTAACCTGACAGATGACCTAGCCATCGATGGCCACCCACATCATCGGCCTAAATGTACCTGATATGTAAACGCGTGAGAAAATCCATATGAAACCCCGACATATGAGGTAGTCTCTCAGACATCGCAGACGAGAATATAATGTCCACATTCGGATGAATGTGCTTTGTGCACACATACATAACGGCAGTAATTGAGGAAATCGGGATTTGTATAAAATGCAATATTAAATACCAGATTTCAGCCTCGTGTTTTCATTGGCCGGCACGAATTCTATTTACGAGCTGATCGTTCGTAAATCGAAATCGAATTATTACAGTTTTACACTGTGGAACTTGTTATGAAATGACTACAATAATTTTTCCTGTCATCGTCATTATATTTAACAGAATTCTTCTCGGGACTTCTAACTGTTCAGTCTGTCATAACTCATCTGACCAATTGTGATATAAAAGCGAGCAATATGAGAATAAAGTCGACTGCTTGCAAAAGGAATATTTTTCCAAATACCATATATTTTCAGAATGTACGTAATCATAATTGTTTCCAGATTACTTTTTTTAATTATTTGGGAATGGCCATAATTTCTTGGGAAATGTAGTTTTCTGTTGTCTGCTCTACGGTTTTGAGGCTTACGGCCATATCACGTTTAAACACCAGTTTCCGTACGTTCATCAAAGTTAAACAACGTCAAGCCTAGCCAGTACCTAGATCAGTGCTGTAAGCTTGGATGTCTGGGTGGTGTTATGGATAATGGTTCGGAGTTGTTAATCGGAGAGCTGAGTTCCAATTCCCGTTTGGTTCGTTATATTCACTTACGTGCAAATAACATTTAGAACGGTAATAATTCATCTCTTCTCTCTCCGGCTATGGGTCAATTAGTAAGACCTGTATCGCTAACCTGTTATTACCTTAAAAAGACATCCTTACAATCTAAAAAAATGTTCTGGCTTTAAATAACATGAAAAAGAGTTGATAAGACGTAAAAAATGAATCGACCAAATCTAGGGTTTAACCCTTTCTCCGAGAATGGTTGCCACACAAATTTTGAGAGACCTATCTACCTCGCTATTTAACCCATAACTGAGGGGAGAATAGATGGATTTATGCCTTTCCTAAGAGTATTTATGCGAAAGTGAACACTTTCGCATAAATACTCTTATGAAAGGCATAAATAAATGACTGTTAATATGGTAATGACTCATATTAAAATTTAGAGAAGGTATCTTTATGTAAATCCACATATAAACATTCACCTTAAGTTAAATACACATAAGTATAATCTTATCGATATCATTTTAAGATCGTTTCCTGAAAAGTTACTATGTGCATTTATATATAACGTGGATATATACACCTAAGTGTGGAACAATAAGTCCGTTGCCTGACAAGTAGTTGTTAGCTGTATCCAGGTCGGAACTTTTCATTGTATAAGTTGATTTTCAGCGTAAAATAATTTTTTTTACATCATTAAGTCATCAGAAAAATAATTTTATTTCAACCAAAAACTACCTTCTTCTTCTGCATGTGCCTTACCCCTTCAAGATGTAGTCGATCGTGGCTCTCCACAATTTCCTGTTCTTAGTAGCACTTAATTGATTTTGTCTTTTTGCTAGTTCTCCCAAAACCTGTACCGCCATACATTTACTGAAGCTCACTATGTATGTTATGCACTGTTTTCTTCTGTCCTTCTTGCCTTCAATCTATCCTGTGAGTATTTGATTTTCCAAGCCCTCTTTCCTCATTATGTACCCTAGAAATGTCAGCTGTCTCTTTTTGATGTTAAGTATAACTTTCCTTTTTGTTTCCATTTTCTCTGAAACTTCGTCGTTGCTTCGCCGGTCCATGGTATCTTCAGCATCCTTCTGTTGCTTTCCATTAGCGAAACAAAAATAAAGTATTGCTAACATATCAGCCCTGAAACTGCTACATCCTCACTAGCGAGCCTTGCCAGAGTTCAAAAGTGTTTACGCTTCCTTGTGGGTTAGGGATTATTTTCCACCCTACAACCCCTTTCCCCACAGGCTAAACCTTGCTAGTTTCTCGCAAATCTGTTGTGATTTGCATGACAAATGTCCAGACGAGCTATGTTCCTTACTTTAACCACCCAAGACTTTCACAGCTTGGACTCGCCATGCCCTGTAAACCCACCCCCATTCCCTTCGTATTCCAGTTGTAAGGAGGAAGTTCAACTCGGACATCTTCTTTCCAAGAACTGTTGTGTAACAGACTCCTGAAAGAATGTATTTCCAATCACTAAAATCTTAACCTCTTCAAATCTAGCTTCAATTTAGTTCCTTTTTTTTTCTTTTTGCCAAATTTTTTTTTTCTTATTTCTTTTGTTATTAAATATCACACTTCGTGGTAATAGAACATCTTTAAAGAAAATGGTGAAATGTAAGAATATGGACCTAATGTTACTGTGGATGATCTAACGACTAAAGAAACTTTCGATACAATATCGTCTTAGTAAATTGCTTTCTATTTTAATTAAAATTGATTTGTTTTAATCAAAATATAGTTAAACACATCACAACGATCAACTAATGCATTGTTGTTTTGTAAAAGATCGATTTTGTGTTCATAAATCTTTTATTTAAATTCATTGGGATTTCTCTTATATATTCTTTGTAGCTTCTAACAGGTGATAGAGTAAATACCTCCTCCAAGTTTGAGCTTATTATTAATTACATAGTTTATGTTAAGCTTAGACAAATGCTTTTCAATTGTAGTTGCGATAGAGTTGAGATATAGTTGATGGGTAGAATATATATATATATATATATATATATATATATATACGTTCTTCCAGTTTGTGACTGAAAGGGATAATTATAATATATAATAAATATAAATCCAATGAGAGTTCAATGTAAACTACAGAGCATTATAATAATAATAATAAGAAGAAGAAGACGAATCTTTAATTATCCATTTCTTTTATAATTTTTGTTACGAAAAATTCTCCGCAAATTTTTTTTTTTTTTTTGTGGAAAAGGTTTCGTTCTGATGAGCTGAACATCTCGATGTTCACGAAATAAAAATTATAAACGAAATGGATAATTAAAGTCTCCGTTTTCTGATTATCATTATCATAAAACCAGTATGGATATGATCAGAACTAAAACATCCATAACCAAAAATAATTCAGAAGCAAGTATATATAAAATAAATTGCCAAACCTGTTCCTCACAATACATTGGAGAAACATCCAGAATTTTTTTTTTAAACGGGAGCTTATACATAACAATTTATCAAATGCGCTATTCATGCAGAGAAATAAATTCAATAACAATTTTGATCTAAAAATGCCACACTTATCAAAAGAGAAAATAATTTACTCAGAAGGAAAATTCCCAAGACTGATGCTATCGAATCTTATCAAAATATAAATCTACGCCCCGGTTTCTTTCCAACCTCACCTTTCCTGAAAGAATGACTATTTTCCCAAGCCAACATACACGACCACAAAGATGTTGAAAAGTCAAAAGAAAATGTTTAAATCTATTACCTCATGCCTTCGAAGATGTACAGCATATACGTCCATCTGAAGCCATAATAATCTGATTACAATTTCAACAATATTCATTTATTAAAATAAAAAATATTTCTTGAATATTACTCACTTACTTTTGCCTTACCAGACCTTGAATTATGGCATTCTGTGTGTCCTCCCCATGTCTTGACTGACCATCCAAACACTTGAACATTCATGAACGTTCTCAAATTTAAAAGCCTTGATAAACCAATGACATATTTGCTTTTGTATATGAACACATGCAACAAAATAAATCCTAGATTTGCCTTGATAGTCCCTCAGAGGACGAAATGCGTCGACTAAGAATAGTTTTTCCTCTTGTCTTTTTATTCATTTTGTTCCTTTACAGATACAATCTGTCTGCAAATAATTTACATATATATTAAAACAGCATTTTTCTACCCTAAATTCTGATTACGATGGTTCAGGTGGTATACAAGTGCAATGAGTGTGTCGTTAAATGCTAATCTCTTTTATGTTCATACATTCTTTTCCTTTAAATTTGGTAGGTTCCACCGGTATATTTTGGGATGCGTTGTTTTCATGCTATTTCTACTTCAAGGGTCTTCGCGTGTACGCAGCTGATGTCACTGCGTCTTATATTAAACCATAACGCTTGATATTCTTTCTTTTCTTTCAATATGAATGTTCTCTTCTCTTTTTGGACATTAATTTATTCACTTGTTCCTCGCCTTTCGTACGTTATGATAAATTGAATATCTTTCCCTGGTAACGTATTTTTCGTTTTTATCTAAATAAAATACATCTTATTTCTCGTTCAATTAACTTCTTTTTTTTTTTTTTTTGTTTTTTCGTTTTTTGTTTTGTTTTGTTTTTTGGTGGGGCATTTTTCATATATAAAATTTATCGTATCAACAGAGTAAAAGAATTAAATAAAAACACTGAATTTCGTTTGATTTCTTTTTCCTTTTCATTATTCTGTTTCGACTCTTGTCTGTTAAACTCCTTTTAGGCATAGACATATTGCTATTCGCATATAAACGCAGAAATATTTGTTGAAATGAAATTGTAAAACAACATCCCTTAGATCAAAATACTGAGATTTGCACGCGCATAAAAACCTAGCTTTTATTTATTTAGTTTAGTTTAAATGCCGCACTCCGTGCGAATTTTTAAGCTAGTTTCTGCGGGGGTGCAAATCGGTCCTCCGGCCCAAAACTAAACGATCTTCTGGTCTAGTTTAGAAAACAGCAATGGTAATTCTGAAGAAATAACTTTGAATTCCTCAATTCACTCCATGGAACTTCAAAACCTCACGTTAACTCTGATTCGGGCTAAAAGTCCAATTCTGGCTAAACGATCGAAACTCTGATTTGGGCCAAAATTCCAATTCAGGTCAAAAAGGTAGTTCTTTAAATCACAAATTCCGTGGGACTTCAATTGATTTTCTTCAAATCACAATTTCTGCGGAACTTCAAAACCTCAGGAAACCTTTCATTTTAACTCTGGCATTATGAAGAAATGTAATTGTTTTCCTCAATTGACACAATATTGGAAATATTTTAAACCGAATTTAAAACAGAAGTGTTTAAATTTACAAAATCTTTTGTTACTTTTAAACTCAATATATATTTAAAAAATTTAAAATTATTAATTTGCTTCAGTTATTTTAAAATCTTAATTTTTAACTGTTCCCTCTTCGTCTGGATACAACTCCCAATAATGGATGTTCAAGCAGCAGATGAAGAACAGATTTCCATCCTAATTCCAGAAAGGTATAATATGTCTAAGTAAAGCAAGTGTGGTAGAGGAACGGACGGAAAGACAGAATTAGCCGTTTATTTATTTAGATAGATTATCATTTTACAACATAGTCTAGCAAAAAGAAAAGAAAAATATTTATAAGATTTATTATAGAGTGTTTGTGTGCGCGCGCACGCGAGTACTACATGGTTTTGCTGAAATTAAGAAGTCGGTTTTCCCGGGCCAAGATGTCTCCCGGGGACAACGTCTCCATGTTTTCGCTATCACATCCTGTAGGTGAGCGTGCAAAAGCGAGGAAGATTGTGTAAGTCCTTTGCTTTTAGACTGATGAATGCAATGCCATTTAGCATGCGTCAAGAGAAGACCCCTGGCGGACAAAGTCGGGGAATCCCACACAACTTTATTACTTATATAAAGCGTCTTTATTGTTGCTGACTAGAATCTAAATAAAGTTATCTGCCCTTGAATTATGAAGCCATAGTCTTTGGGAAGTGATTATACACATTGTTCGATGGTCGTCATTGCTTTTATATTTAATTCTAGTTTTTTGATTTTTTTTGTTTTCATTTTTCCAATTTCGAGCAAAGGAATTTCATTTCAATTCAGTTATTTTTATGTTTTATTTTTTTGCTTTTGTATTTTGTTCTACATTTTTGTTTTATTCTATTGCTTTTCGTCCAATTCTTTATTACAAGATTGGTTTTAGCCGATGCATTTTTTGATACGTCATAACTGTCATTTTGTTCGCTATATATTTTTCTTCTCCTGTCATTTAATTCGATATATTTTTCGGGACAAGTTGTCATTTTATTTTTTTGCATGTTTCTTTTGATTCTTAGGCTTACCTTCTCTCGTTGCTCTGACTACCGCTAATATAGGTTGTTTTTTCTTGCTTTTTGTTGTTACTGCTGCTGTTGTTGTTGTTGATGACGATGATGTTGATTCCATGGTCATTGTTTCCCTTATGAAATGAATTCCTCCCTTAATAGTGATTTCCGCAATGTTTGTGCATTGTGCATCTATATATATATTTATATACTTTTTTATATTCCTAAACAAGAGATTTCATCTTATGTTGTCTGAAGACGCCTTGGTCATAATGATATTGTTTTGCCTTCTCTCTTCCTCTCTTTCTATACTTTTCCTTCAACTTAGTGTTATACACTCTAATATATATATATAATATATATGTGTGTGTGTCATAAAGAGAGAAAAGAAATGAAATCGTCGGCAAGAAGGTAAGGAAAAGGAAACAGGAACAAATCGTTGGATCGATAAAGAGAGAAAGACTGGGAGACAGGGAAGTATGATTGAAAGTGACTGATGACTTTCATATTAGTTTATCATAATATTTCATTCTACTGATTCCATTGCGATAGAGAAACAAATAAGAATAGCCAAAGAGAGAGTGATTGAGTGAATGAGTGAGTGAGTGTTTATACCACTACCACAGTTTGTACGCATGACATTATACATTTTTACGGCTTTATGCATTCTCATTATAGCGAAAAAAAATGCAGCTGACATTTCGTCAAATTTAAACAGCTTGACAGGGAATGTTTAGAATTTCCTTTAAAAGGGAAATTTAGTATGTGTATATATATATATATATATATATATATATATATATATATATATATATATATATATATATATATATATATATAGAGGAGATGCATTAAAATTTGAGAAAACAGTGACTTAAGTTGACGTGAACAGTACATTTTTGGTGTGTATTGATCACAGCAAAGTACGACTTATTTTACAAAAATGGAAACGTTTTCTTTCTTTTTATATATATATATATATATATATATGCACATGCATATATATATATATATATATATATATATATATATATATATATATATATATATATATATATATATATATATATATATATATATATTCATCAAAATATAAATCATCACATTCTATGACCTTCTGCCAACGGTTCAACAATTGAGTCATGCATTTTTGCAAAATTCCTTAGTTTTACTTTGGAAAAATTTATGCACTTCCGTTTTCAAGTCATCTTCATTATTAAATGCACTGTTCTCCATATGATTATCTAAGCCTAAAAACAAGTGAAAATCTTTTGAGGATAGGCCTGGTGAATATTTGTTTTCTGTTTACTAATGCAGGCTGTTTCTTCAACAAATTTTTCCTAAACTCGTTCAAGTTACTCGCAATATTTGTTAGCAGTAATGGTTTCACCCGTTTTAAAAAAACTCATAGTAAATTATTCCTTGACAACTCCACCAAACACACAGTAAAAGTTTGTTTTTGGGTTTGTTTTTTTTAAATACTGCTGTCTTTGAAGTTTGTGGCAAAAGATCACTCGGTGATAACTAATGATGTTTCCTCTTAGTTTGTATGCATGATCCACTTTTCATTACATGTCATAATTTGATCAAAAATGGGTTCTTTTGTTAGTCTACTGCAATGAGAAGAGCATATGGTAAGCCTCTGCAGTTTATTTGCTGGTGTTAAGTCATATGGTACCCATTTGCTTAATTTCCATTTCTTCCCCAGCTGGTGCAAATGCAGTCTTATAGTTTCATCGCTTGCATTAAACCTCGAAGCTAGTTTATGACATGTTAAACCTAAATCTGATTCTATGGCTGCCTTTAAATCCTCATTGTTTAGGGATATTGGTCGTCCAGATCGAGGTTCATCTTCGAGGGTTTCATTGCCACAATGAAACTTCTGAAACCAATTACGTGCAGTTCATTCCCTTACTGCACCTTCGCCAAAGCTTACCAGAAGCACATGATGCACTTGTACCAAGTTTAAACTCATACAACAGACAAGCGCGAATTACCAATTTTTTATCAGTCATTTTGAGGGCTCTGAAATGAGAAATAAAATTATATTAGTTATGTAATCAAATAACTTTATCATTCAACAATGTACTTGTCAATACAAGTTGCTTCCTGTATACTTATGCTTGTTAGTAACTTAACTGCCGAGCCAGAAATAAGTTAACAAAAATAGGCAATATATATATTGCTCCTTTGCGCAAATGAAAAAGTTAATAAGTTGGCGCTATCTAACTAATGTGTTTGGAACCAATCCTCGTACTTGTAAGGTGAAATTATATAATCACACGTTATAAATAAATCGAGTACAGTAATATTGGATTATATGTGTATATAGATATATAAGAAATGTTATTAATGATGGGCTCTAAGAATATTAAAAGTTGTTGCATATTATATTAATATTCATTAAATTTATTTTGTAATCTCTTTTAATTGGGGTCGATGTGTTTTATCAGGTGCTTGGAATTAAGGATACATGTAGACATTAATTCGGACCTCGTGTTCAGCAGGTTAGGGTTATTTAATTGTTTAGATATACAAAGCTTCTCCAACAAACACAAGTTACATCTGACTCCCTTTCCATTGCATGGCTTAACTTTCGCGATTATTTTCCACTAATGGTTGGGTTCCGCTGGTTGTTTTTTAACCACCAAACATAATTTGAAAGTGTTGTGCAGTTTTTGTATTTGATGTTGCTCAGTGTAATTTTGTGGTGGTAAAAACACGATTTCCAGCTGTTCTCGGTGGATCCAAAGTAATATCTAACATCATCATCTGAATTGATCCTAGCTCTGTATATTATGCCTTCAGTCTTGCACTGGCTGTTTAATGGATAGGTTACGTTTTTACGGCAGTTGCAATGGCTTCTAGAAGTATTTTATTTTTTTTATTTTTTGTTTTTGGGCTTGCTTAACACATCATTGTTATGTTGGGATATGTAATTATCTGTTTTTTTTATAGCTATGGATTACCTTGATGTTTTTGTTGAAAATCTTTTTAGTGTTGTAGAATGACCAAAGTGTCTGTGAATTAAATTCAGGAAAATTCTACCTACATGTTATAACTGAACATACCTATTCTATTGTAAATAGACTCTCCCACAGATAATAAGTAGTAGTAGTGGCAGTCGCCAGTGGGATCAGTGAGTTGAGTTAGTCAGTCGATGTCGGACATTAAAGTATCAACCACCACAACTAGATTGCTGCGTCATTAACTATTATTTCAAGTTCCTAACGTTTTGTACGTCGAACCTAATTTAGGACCGACTTAGTGAAATACAAGCCTCCACTGTGAAAACTACTCTACAACACTACATTAGTTTGGACATTACAGTGATATGGCGGGTTGAACCATATAATGTTACGTTTGCATTGTTTTAGCTTATTTTTTATCTTTGTTATTTCTAACTACATACTCCAATTTCACAATATGGTCGCTGTGTTCCAGTGCTTTAATATATCTAGCTTTATTGTCATCGAATATTTCTTTGTTACTAAAGTAGGTTGATAACCTATATTGTACCGATTTGTGCAAATTGTCAAGTATCCTTTGTATGGTGGGTAGATCTTCTGTCGATGTACTTGTGGTTGTGTAAATCCATAGTGTATGGTTTGTACAGGCCCTTAATTAGGTCAAATGTAAAGTCTAAGAAATTGTTTACTTTGGCGTTGGTATTGGTGGTAATATTTAGTTTATTGTCATTGAAGAATTTAATTAGAAGGAGAATTATGCCATAGTATCTGTATATACCGTCGTTTTTATATCAGAGATAAATCTTAGTTTTATCTGAATTTCTATATATGTATATATGCATATATATACATACATAGAAATTCTCCCCTTCTCTTGGACATGGGTAGAAGCTCACACCTTGTTTCTTGTTTAGGAAGGGGTTCCCGTAACTCTCTCTCTCTCTCTCTCTTTCTCTCTGGCCTCTGTACTAATGCTACCGTGTTTCTCCCGTGATGTGTGCAGTCTGTGGCATTACCTCTTCATTCTGAGGGTACACGGTTGACAGTTTTCTGGTTGCTGTATCCGACTGGTAGTTAGGAGCCCAATTCTTGCATAGCGTCTTGAGCGGCTGCTCTGATCAACAGTTGCATAATACCGGGGTGTCTGTAGTGCCATGTCGCGCATGGATAGGTGTCCCTGCATTTAACTCCGGTGGGCAACCCTGAGGCCACATTATGTTGCAGGCTGTGACAACTTCTCTGCGCCCACCTCACGGTCGATAACCGTCTGCTTCTTTTACTTCAGGCCTTCTCATTTTTACAACCACAATTTCACATAATAGTTAACGATGATCCAAAAAGAAAACCTAAACCAGCCCCTAAAAATCACCTAAACCCTTTAACATTTCATTTTCCAACGTCCGTGGCATTAGAACCAATTTCTGCAGTGTGGAATCTTTCCTCATTGCGAACTGCCCAGATATACTGGCTCTGTGTGAGACCAATCTTGATTCGTCTATCCCCTCCTCTGACCTCTTGATCCCCGGCTACCTTCCCCTCCTTAGAAACGACTCTCAAACCAACATGCATGGCCTTGGAGTTTTCCCCACACGTTTTCCCTACAACCGGGACGATAAGGCTTCTCTTCTCGATCTATGTTTTACCTCCATCCCCAAGTCCTGTAGCGCCACGCAGCTCTGCCCTCTTGGTCAATTCTGATCATGCTTTAGTGTCTATCAACATCTCCTTCAACTCCACCCCTGCAATGAACCTCCTACCACTAGAACCTCGTTCTGCTATCAACGAGCAGACTGGGACTCGTTCCGGGATTTCCTTCGTGATGTCCCCTGGGATGTTGTCTTTACGCTCCCTGGTCAAGAATGTGCCTCCGAGGTCTCCTCCTGGATTAAAGATGGAATCGAGGCTTTCATTCCCTCAAGGAAATATAAGGTCAAATCGCGCTCCTCCCCTTGGTTCTCGGCTGCTTGATCAGCTGCCATTGCCCATAGGAACCACTTCTTCCACCTATATCGTAGCGACATGTCTGACTGCAATAGACGTCTCTTCGTCTTTTCCCGTAACGAATGTAAGCGTGAAGCAAAGTCACTATTTGCTGCTCGAATGAAAGAACGTATTACATCTCGCAAATTCGGCACCAAAGATTATTGGCGTCTCTGCAAGAGTGTACTTAATAATAGCAAACCCTCTATACCCCCTTTGTTCAAACAGTTAGTGGTTCTGACCTCTTCTGCCGACAAGGCTGAATGCTTTGCTTGGAAATTCTCATTCAATTCAACGCTCGACTCTTCCGGTGTACCCACACCCGATTTCCCCCTTAGAACTGAGGCTCTATTGAGCGAGCTGCACATAACACCGTCATCGGTATTGAGCATTATCGCTAATTTAGACGCCCCCCCCATCACAAGGCTAGTGGTGGAGATGGGATACCAGCCATTGTCCTGATGAAATGTGCACCCGAACTGGCCCCTGCCCTCTCCAAATTATACAACTACTGCCTCAATGAATCTTGTTTTCCAGACTGTTGGAAGTCCTCATCCATTGTTCCTGTATTTAAGAACTCTGGTGACCCTTCGGACCCTTCTAATTACCGTCCTATCAGTCTCCTACCCCTCTTCGGCAAAGTCTTCGAAGCTTTAATCAACGCCGAAGTGGTTAAGCACCATACATCCCATGATCTGTTCTCCGACAAGCAATATGGTTTCCGCTTTGCCCGTTCTACAGCTGATGTGATTACCGCCATCACAGAATTTGTTTACCAAGCTCTTCATAATAACACAGAAGCTCGTGCCGTGGCCCTAGACATCTCCAAAGCGTTTGATAGGGTTTAGCATGCCGGTCTTCTTCGCAAACCCCAGGGTTATACAATTACAGGTCGATTGTTTGACTTAATACAATCATTCCTGTCAAACCGTGTATTGAAGGTCGTTCTCAACGGATTCTCCTCCAGCTCTTATCCCACGAACACAGGTTTTCCTCAAGGTTCCATCCTAGGCCCTACTCTGTTCATTATCTTCATCAACGGTCTTCCTGATGTCATAGATTCCCAAGTAGGCATCTACGCGGACGACACTACAATTTACTCCTGCCTCAAAAACAAATCTAGTGTCGGCGACAAAACTAACCTAGCCGTGCGTCTCGAAAAGGACCTTCAATCGGTTTTGAACTGGGGCAGGAATTGGCTGGTTAACTAACGCCTCAAAAACAAAACTGCTCTTTATTACTCACCACAGCGAACCATCCCTGCACCCCCCATTAGAATGTCTGACGCTCCTCTTTGCGACTACTCGACCTTACATTGACTGCTGATCTGAGATGGAACAAATACATTGAGTCAATTGCTTCGTCCACCGCAAGGAAAGTTGGCCCCCTTTGCTGCGCCAGGAAATTTTTTCTCGCCGGAGTCGATCCTTCAAATCTACAAATCAACCATTCGCCCTTGCATGGAGTATTGCTGCCATATATGGTCTTGTACCCCTTATGTTTGTCTCAAGATTCTTGATAAGATCCAGAGGTGGATATGCAACGTAATTGGCCTTGATCTGGCATCTCGTCTGCAGTCTCACAGACGTGCCGTCGCTTCCCTCTGTCTTTTTTACAAACAATTTCAAAGTAACTGCTCCGAGGAGCTGCTTTCGCTGGTTTCCAAACTTCATGAATTTAAGTGTTCTACTAAGGTTGACATCTCGCTCACACACTTTCATTGTCGAAACTGTAAAATGTAGCCGTCTCTTCTACTCCAATAGCTTCATGTCTCGCACCTCTCGTCTGTGGAACTCCCTCCCCTCTTCCTGTTTCCCTGATAGCTATAATCTCCAACTATTCAAATGTAATGTCAATCGACGTCTCCAGATGCCCTGATCTAGCCCCTATCCTTCTCCTCATCCTTTCCTCTATCACTCCTATTTGCTCTAGATCCAACTCTCTGTAACCCCCTTGCGTGCTAGTGGCTTCCCGCCTTGCTTGGGGTAAACCGCTTAAAAAAAATTATGTATATCTATGTGTATATTTATATATATGTATATATATGTACGTTGTGTACTTTTCATATATTTTCTATAAATATATATATATATATATATATATATATATATATATATATATATAATATGTGTATAGAAATATATATGTATGTTTATAAATATATATATATGTATGTATATAAATATATATATATATATATATATATATATATATGTATACATACGTATGTGGTATATATATATATATATATATATATATATATATATATATATATATTTGAACTGTAAGCATGTCTGATTAAATAAATTACAAACATTATGTCTACTTATTTTTAGCATAATCCTTTCATATTCACGAATATGGAATATCATGGTCAATCGCACATTAAAGCGTGAAAACTATTTTAGAACATTATTACAGTATTCGTAGCTGATTCTATTCAGTGTAGGCTTCAATTTTTTAATGTAGATTGCTTCGAGGATCTGGTAGTTTTAATTTATTATTTTCTTGGTGTAGGATAATTGTGTTATAATCAATATTTTTCTATACTGTGAATGTGAACAGGAATGTTTGTGTAAATGTCTCGCAATGGACGAATGGTCAGACATGTGTAGAGTAAGACGTCTTGATAATGTATTTGTCGTATATCCAACATATTTGTTTTTCTGTCGGAGATATATTCTCTCAAGAGAAATTTGCATTGATATACAATGTTGGTTTTACGTAATACATCAGATGGTGGGGAGGATTTAAGGCAAATAATTAAATTGCTTGTATTGTATTTTGTAAAATATCTGATTAATTTTATTTTTTATTGGGATCCATGGTAGATATATAAAAAGAACAGTTTTGTCTACTTATTTTAAACTTGATTCTCTTATTTTCATGGGCAAGCTTCTTAATATCCTTATTAAAGGAAGAGAGAAAATTACCGTGTTGATACATATTCATTTATTCCGAGTACTTTCAACATTAGCCCAATGTCATCAGCAGGGTTTTTAGGACAAAATTGCAGTGTGTATCTGAAAGTTTAATTTCTTAACTGTGACGCTAAGTTTATGCATTGTACCGGTTAAATTTTACGTTTGAAACCCTAGGTGAGGTACTTAAGTTTGAAATGTCCATATGTTTAAAAAAAAAAAAACTATTAGTTGAAACCTAGATATTTTAATCTATCTAATGTATACATTTCAAAACATTTGTGTCGTATTCATAATTAATTTTATTAATGGTTGGTTTTAATCTTTAATATAGATAGCTTCAACAATTTTTAGTTTATGTTTATTATTTTCCTGAAAAAGTATATATTTTCAACAAAAAATTTTCCAAATTGCGAATGTTGACAGACATGCTGTTGTAAATGTTGTGATATGTTTGATGCATCATTCGTCGAGACAGCGTAGTAGTTGTATGACCAACACATTTATTTATTTAAAAAAAAAACATATTGACATCTGGTGCAATAACTTTTGCCCACGTTTATATCCGCTGTTATCGACAGATCGAAATTGGAGATGTCGAATTGCATAAAAGTGCATTCGTTTTTCTTTTTTATTTTAGAGAAACAATTGTTGGCATCTTTTGGTTCAGTGGTTGATTCCTGTAGCATAGTTGCAGGTTCTTTCGAGTATAGACTTGCTGATTTTCCGTATGTCGTTTCTGGAAGCGTTAAGCAAACGGAGCTGCGGATTTTGGGGGGAAATTGTCCATATAGTCTTTAACAGCAATGAAAGCTTCTTGCTTGTGTAGTTTTTGCACTCTGTCGTCGAGTTTGTTGGTGTTTATTCTTGCTTCGTTATTAATATCATTTTCCCTATCTGCTGGGATTTTCTTATATGTTTTAACCATCTCTGACCAGGAGATTAACATCATCAAACAAGCCCAGAAACCCATCTTATTTCACGAGGATTCTATGTGGACCAAATAAGACAACCCGAACTTCTGCGGAAGCTTGTGAATATGACTGTGGAGACTTAGATACACTTTCGATAGCAACAACACTGGTCTGTGTTGTAACTGAGTTATCAAAAAACAACCGTAGAAAACCCGGATTGGTTTAACAAGTTTATTACCTTTTGGTACAGGGAAACATAATGTAGAATAAAACTAGGGAAGAGAACTGTTTTCAGCAAAAGCTACTACTACTACTACTTCTCCTTCTGCTACTCCCCTTGATGTAGGATATTTTTATGTCTCGCCCGACAGCAGAGACCAATCTTGTGGGGGAAATATTCTCCCTCACAACTGTTTGTACGGAGATGACGGAGTTATC
>CAHIKZ030000065.1:22500-45000 GCA_903632075.3 Acanthosepion pharaonis | reverse complement strand
AGGTATGAACCAGGCTCAACGTTTGCTTTGGTTATCGTACGGGAACCGGTTTTTCAACGCTATATGACCGTAATCTTCAATAATAACAGAAAATGTATGTATGCTTTTGATACCAAACTTTTCTGTCTATTGTTATTGCCTTTTGTTAAAAATATCATAATTCCTTTTTATTTTTATAACTTAATTCCCTTTCGTTTGTCCTGAAAGTTTATACAATTTTAAGCACAACCCCCAGGGGTGGGGACCTTTCGCTCAACCAGTAGCTCTCTTTTGGGAGGGAACTAGGTTTATTACCCAGCATCTGAAACATCTCCAAAAGGCGAAGTGGAGTAATGGATAGCGGCTCGAATTGAGGAATCGGAGAGCCGAGTTCGAATTCCAGTCGAATCCATGACATTCGCTTACGTGCTAATAACAGGTATGAAACCTCGTCTTCTTTCGCACACACACACCCAAGCTATGGATAAATAGCAGGACACACCTGGTTCTGTAGCCGGACTAGTCTACCGCAGAAAGAAATGGCAACCTACTGCGGGAAAAATCTGCCTCGTCAGTCATATATCGAAAGATACATGATCGCCTAAGGGTGTATCATGCATGGCACATAACTGACTGATTGTCGGTAAACCCACTCTAACCTTCGACCTTGTCTTACATTCGGTAGCGACGTGGGCGCTCTGAAAAATATAAACTTCATTATTTGTTATCTTGTCAGGTTTTTGATTCGTTTAATACTCGTTCGTTACATAGCAGTTATCGTCATGGAAAGTGGAATCGGCGTGCAGAGTTCAAATCCCAAAATACTCTTGAGAAATATATGGATCGGTCTCTTCTTCCACCCAGCAGGGCAAACTAGAATCTCTAGCCTTGGGTTGGCAAGCAGTTTAGAACAACTCTTAATTCAAAATTGGTTGGACGCGGTGCTGGCAACTCCACCTTATATCAACCTACTTGTTACGAAAACCACTGCATCAACAACTATCAGGTCATCCCATAAGTTCTGTTCGAATTTTGAATAAAGAAATCAAGTGACCAAATGTTACATTTAATTACAGATTCAATCAACAATGTATTTTCCCTGATTATCTATGACTTCCTTCCATCTATTAACAAGCTTACTAATTCCATTAGTGTAAAATTCTTTTGGCTTTGATTCGAAGAACTCCCAAATGTCAGTTTTAACCTCTTCCTGTGTTACAAAAGCTGTTTCTTCCAAATGATTCTGTAAGCTACGAAACAAATGGTAGTCTGAAGGAGCAAGATCGTGAGAATAAGGTGGATGAGGAATTTTCTCCCAACCAAGTTCTTCGATCTTTTGTGACGTGATTCTTGCTGTGTTGGGTCGCGCATTGTCCTGATGAAACATCACCTCTTTTCGATTGACTAGAGCTGGTCTTTTTTCCTCAAAGCTTGGTTCAAACGCTCTAATTGCTGACAGTATATTTGAGCATTAATTGTTGCATTAGGTGGTAAGAATTCAAAGTGGATTATTCCTTGGCGATCCCACCAAATTGAAAGAAGAACCTTTTGCCCATGAAGTTTCATTCTTGGCTGTGGCTGGAGTCCTTCCCCTTTACCAAGCCACTGTCTATGACGCTTAACATTTCGATAAAAGTTTCATTTTTCGTCGCCAGTCACAAGTCTATTCAAAAAAATTGAAATAAGTTGGCGAGAATGGAGAGAAGAGCAGATGTCAACTCGGGATTTGAGGTTGTTTTCAGACAATTCACGAGACACCCATTTTCCAAGTTTAGGAACTTTTCCAAGTTGTTGAAGATGACGATGAACAGTTGTAAGGTTTGAACTGAGAACCACTGCCAATTCCTCAACTGATAAAGCAGGATTTTCTTCAAGGGCTGCTTCAAGAAGCTTTTCATCAAACTCAACTGGACGTCCGGTTCGATCTGCATTTTCAAGGGTGAAATCTCCACCTCTGAATTTTGCAAACCATCTTCTACAAGTTCTTTCATTCACACATTCCTCTCCATCAACTGAGTGAATGTTTCTAGCCGCTTCAGCTGCTGAGTTTCCTTTCGTGATCTCATAAAGCATTATGTGCCTCAAATGATTCTTGGGTACTTCCATGTTAGCAGGGTTTTAATCAAGCAAAATTTAATTTTATTGTTCTCTGAAATAAAATTTGATCAGTTTAAATGCATCTAAACATAAAAATAATGGTCATCTCCATTAGACATCATAAAATACTCTTTAAATTTCGTTCATTTTAACAAAATGTTTGTTAGGGGACCTTACCCATAATAACGTAATGGACTATTCCATACGTAATGAATACTGCGCCTCAAGAGGAAGCAGGGAGTTCCGTCTGAAGTCTGGAGTGAAGTCTGAAGTGAAGTCCGTTAGGAGTCTGTCAGTCAGAGCGAGTGAGTCAGGCAGTCGAGTCAGAGGCAGTCCGAAACAGTCGCGTTCAGACAATTACTACTAAACCTGATTGTTCGTACTAACACTTTCTTCTTCTCTGTATATATTCCTGTTTGTAATATATCTGTGTTATTCTTTATCCGCCTCGAGTTCTTCTTTATTAGTTCTACTTTGGACTATCACCGTAATACAAGGAACCGGACCATAACAAAGTTAAAATTCGGACAGAACTTATGGGATGACCTGATAGTATGAAGTCAAAAGTATCTTGGTAACGCCTGAAAGACAACATTCCTAAGACCTGCCTCATCGTGAGTCAACCCAATTATTGTTATTATTGAATGATACAGCCACACGCCAACAAAGTAAAGCTCGGCTAGAAATATACAAAGCCAAATATACCATACATGTCACCCAGTTGCAGCTGTTGTGGTTTTCTTAGGTAATAGGTCTTTACAATGTAGAGCTTTTGAAATCGTATTCTTTACAATGTAGGGGTTTGAAACCCTAGTCTTTACAATGTAGAGCTTTTGAAATCCTATTCTTTACAATGTAGAGCTTTTGAAATCCTATTCTTTACAATGTAGAGCTTTTGAAATCCTATTCTTTACAATGTAGAGCTTTTGAAATCCTATTCTTTACAATGTAGAGCTTTTGAAATCCTAGTCTTTACAAAATGGAGCTTTTGAAATTCTAATCTTTACAATATGGAACATTTGAAATCTGAGTGAATCGACTAATAAGGAAAATACAAGTGTATCAACCATGAAGAAGAGCCTTATCGGACATATTAATATCTACTTTTTTTTTAAATTTGCACTTTTCAAGTCAAATCCTTCAGTTCCCCGTCTTATGTGTATCGTGTCCCTTCAGGACGTGGGTTATCATTGCTCTCCATAACTTTCTATCCTTCATATCTCATATCATTGATTTTTTTTACGTTCTCATTCCCAGTCCTGCCATTTATTTACATAAGGCTTAGGACCACATCACATTGAAACACCGGTTGCCGTACGATCACCGAAGTTAAGCAATGTCGAACCTGGTCAGTACCTTTGACCGCATAAGAATACCAAGTGCTCTAAACTAAGATGTGTGAATGGTATAATGGATAACGGCTTGGCATCATTAATCGAAAAGCCGAGTTCTAATTCTCGTTGCGTTCGTTTTATTTACTTACGCGCAAATATCCTTAGAAAGATATGAACCTACCTCTTCCCCCCCCCCAGCTATGGGTTAATTAGCAAAACTTATGTCACTAAACCATTACTGTAACAAAAAAAATCTGAAAATATTTCCTGACTTTAAATAACCGGCAATATGTTGATAAGCCGTAGGAAACGAATCATTTACGCAGGCACATTAGTTATGTCGCTGGATATTTCGCCATCCTCCCGCTTGCCTTTACTATGTCTTGTGAGTGTCTAAGTCTCCAAGCTTTCTATCCTCATTATTTTTTTAGAGTTTTCAATTGTCTCTTTCTGATTTCCATTTTTCTTAAAACTTTCTCGTTGATTACATGTTCTGTCCATGGTATTCTCAGCATCCTTCTGTAGAACCAACTACTAGTAATCTTTCCAACATTAACAGCCATATAGTAAGATTTATATTACATAATAGTTCGGCACTTTTTTTCTTCGTTTCTAACGAAATTTTTCTGTTTCTTAATACTTTCTTTAGTTTTGGGAAGACATCTTTTGCTATTCCAATACGCCTTCGATATTATAGTGTCACGTTTTCCGCCTTCAATTCTTCTTTTTTTATGTGCCGTGTCCTTTCAGGACGTAGGCGATCATGGCTCTCCACTTTCCCCTATCCCTTGTAGCTCTCAATAAGTTTCGTTCCTCTGCCACCTCTCCCATACTACGTCATCCACTTTCTTAAGCCCGCCAGGTATGTCATGTGTTGCTTTCCCTTGTCTCTCTTTCCCTCTATTCGATCTGTGAGTATCAGATTCTCCAGGCCTTCCTTTCTCATTACGTGTCCCAGAAACTTCAGCTGTCTCTTGCCTGTTATGTATAAGCTTCCTCCTTCAATTAAGTGCACCTAAACTAGCTATATGTCTGTCATGACATCCTTGTACGTATCTTTTATATTTTTATTCATTCTTTTCAATTAGACGTTTTTATTACATAATGATCAGTTCCGCCTTACAACCTTCTCTCAGGATGATTGTGCAAATTCAAAACAATAATTATGTAATAACATCATCGAGTATTTTGTTATTTCTACCAATAAAAGATTAACGCAAGATTACTAAATTATCGCTATAGTTGATGTCGAGTGTTCAGTTATTATTTTTCTCGTCTTCCAAGTAGCTATACAATCAACTCTGAGTCCCAATTTTTCCAGATGAAGAGATGGCTCTTCCCAGTTGGATATGAATTGGGTTGGGCCAGTTGAATCCAGCCGGACACACGTGTCGTTTTCTCGGTTGATTGTCAGAAGTCTCCGATTGAGAGAATCTGGAGTTCGGCCAGGCGAACGACTAGCCAACTGATCGACCCAGTGAGCCAGACGCCTACCAGCCCATTGGCAAGGGCATTCGGCTCCACTGAGTGCCGGTGATATATTCGATCTCTGTTTACTTCGCTCTTGGGAAATCTTCGATGTTTGTAACCGACTGCGAAAAAAAATTCTTTTCGGAGAATGCAACACATAAAATCACAAATTCCCACTACCACTTACCCACACATACACTCTCTCTCTCTCTCTCTCTCTCTCTCTCTCTCTCTCTCTCTGACACACACACTCTCATACATACACATACTGTCTCTCTAACACACACATACACACTCTCTCTCTCTCTCTGTCATACATAGACACACACGATCTCTTTCACATACACAGTGTTTCTCTCTCTTTCTCCCAAATACGCACTAGCACATATACACAGACACACCTACAAGAAAACACTAATATTTACAGACACACAAGTAAACTTATCCACGCAGACACAAGTACGCACCCGTACTAACATACAAGTACACACAAAAACGCGAATATATACTCGTGCTTACACACGCACATATATAATCGCACTTACACAAACACTCAGTTACTCAACACTTGCACACATACACACAGGTATGCACTAGCACTTACACACAAGCATTTAAATGATGAATTTAAATGGGTTTTTTTCTTAGTTCAGTTTTCTGAAATAACGGCCTATTCTCAGAGAGGTTGTAGTTTGTAAATAATATATACTAGCAGCATGGCCCGGCGTTGCCCGTGCTTGATTCAAAAATCGTACGACTCATACAGCAATCGCTATCACTTGACTTAAAATATTTTTGCCCTTCCTTGCCTTTAAAGGAGTACCCTTTGCCGTGCTGATGTTGCTACATGCCTTGCTTCTTGTCTATCTCACACTGTGAATTTTTTCTAAGCTCTATACTAAACATTAAATCTGTTACGAAAAAAGAACTAAAAAAAATTAACACAAAACGATCAGCTTTAAAAAAGGACTCGTAACTGGAAAAACCGAATGAAAAAAGAATGTTAACAACAAATACTTTTTCACAACCAACCCAGTTCTGCGGAATCAGAATCAACGTTGAATTTAAGCAAGCGAATGATCCAATTGGAGTGCCATGCAGATTTAAATTTTTCCCACTTGTGACGAATGCAGCTATCGATTTTTTGCATGCTAGTATGCTAGTTAACATTCGTGTCAGTCAGCTGTTGGCTCTCACGCTGGCCAATAGAATCTTCCTGCCTATTCGTGGCAGCCAGCTATAGGCTCTCAATCTGGCCAGTAGAAAATGGCCGTAAACTACATGAAAACTGCCGTAGAAGCATGAAAAATCGATTATTTCCACTATCGATGGGAGTTGGGAAATGTAAAGTCGGTCTTGGCCTTCCCGCTAACTTGAACCATGTGCATGTACACACACACACACACACACACACACACATCCTGCATTTTATAGATAGAGATATATCTTTTATGCATAATTTTCACACCGTTACCATCGTTGGCATCGCCTCCTTCAATCTAATGCTAATACCAAAAAGACTTCAGCGTTCTTCATCCAGCGGCAGCGAGTTTCTTGCACTTTTTTCCGCACTCGAGGATCCGGCAGTGTCGTGATCTGAAAAGCTTCAACAGTTTCTTTAATCACCAATTCCTCCAATTTCTAGAATTAGTTGACTGATTAGTATGGCCACGACGTTTCTTTCTTCTTTTATGTGCCGTGTCTCTTCAGGACGTAGGCGATCATGACTCTCCAATTCCCTCTATCCTTTGTGACACTCAATAAGTCTTGTCCCTTTGCTACTTCTCCCAGACCCTGTTCTGTCATCCATTTGCTTAAGCCCGCTAGATATGTCACGTGTTGCTTTCCCTTGTCTCTCTTTCCTTCTATTCGCCCTGTAAGTATCAGATTCTCCAAGCCCTCCTTTCTCATTACGTATCGCAGAAATTTCAGCTTCCTCTTCCTGATGTTAAGTATAAGATTCCTCCTTGTTTGCATCTTCTCCAAAACCTCTTCGTTACTCACACGTTTGGTCCTTGATATCCTTAGCATCCTTCTGTAGAACTATACCTCCGTTGCCTCGAGTCTCTTCTTCATCTTTGAGGAGACCGTCCAACATTCGCTGCCGTAAAGAAGGACAGATATCACCTTTACCCGCATTATATTCAGCTTCACTATTGAGCAAGATCTTGGTATTTTTCTCCCCCCCTACCTTTCCTTCACATTTACCGCGTAAATCCTTAGAACACACATTCACGATTTGACAGAATTTATTTTCTTTTGTTCGCAGTAACTAGATATTTTTTTTTATCAATTCACCCCAAGCAAGGCGAAAAAGTCCCTAAGACATAAGCTGCTAGTAGGTGTAAAATAATATAATGAAAAGGAAACATTATCAAGGAGAGGGAACAATAAATTAACAGAAATTAAGACGGTAAATATAACGATTGACATTGCCTTTAAATTTTTGAAGATCAAAATTAACTGGAAAGCAAGAAGCCGGAACAGAGTTCCGCAAGTGAGAAGTGCGAGAAAAGAAACTATTAGCATAGAACATTTTTTATATCTAGCAATTTCAACTGTAAAATGATGAGACCTAGCCACTAATCTAGTATTGCGCTTAAGTTCGTAGTACCAAAGAGGAGAGTGATATTTATTCGTATTTATACAAAATGCGACACAAGGCCAAAAAGGGGGATGGTGAAAAGACGTCTTAACGTTAAACTTAGCTAGCCACAAACACTGACCCAAACATACAACGATATTCCTTAAACCACAACAACGCATTCTTACCTTTCTTACTACATCAACCATAATACTGCATTGTCTCTATGAAAGTCATAACTAGTCCCCATATGTACAATTCATTGTTTGTGGGAGGGGGATAAAATAATTAAAAAATTTAAACTCTAATGAATATTTACAAAAAGGAATATATACAAGAAACTAAAGAAAATAGTACACAAGAGAATAGTTCATCAGAAAAATTACCATGAAAATATTTATGGAAAAGGTACAGATAAGCTACGTTATCGCAGTAGAGAAATGATTGAAGCCGAGATGCCAGATCAGGACCGATAACATTGCAGATACTTCTTTAGATTTTATCTAGAATCCCTAAATATATAGCAAAAGCAACAGACCAGATGTGACAACAACATTCAATTCATGAACGAATGTTAGGCTTATAAATGTATCAGATAGATTTTGATGTTAAAAAATAACACGGCACATTGTCTGACAGCAATGTCTTAATTGAATGGAGTGGCTTGTCTGGTTCTCAAAGATCCAGAGTAATTTTTATATTCAAGAACTCTGTCGTTTATGCTCACACTATTTAAAAACAGAACTATTTTGCATGCTCCAGTAATCATGGGCACTACTGTCAACTTTATTTTGCAGAATTTTTCGATTCTCTCTGAATGTTAAGATGACTGAAATATTGATTCAATACTTTGCTTTTCTTGTCTACCGGGACAGCCAGATCCATTTATCTAACAAATAATTTCACTTTGATTCCAGTACCCAGATTTGGCCTAAATTAGTTGATAAGTTTCTATTTGAAGCTCTCCGAGAATGTTATGTTCTATACGAATTATGAATTGAAGATGTCCAAATCCAACAGTGAATGCTGCACACTCTTCTCACAGATGAAGACGATTGGTTAATGGATTCGTTTTTAAGGTTTAACTACCCTTTGCAGGTTATTTAAAGCCAGAAAATATTTTTAGATCGTAAGAATTCTTTTTGAGATAATAAGGATTTAGTGATATAATTCTTACTAATTAACCCATAGCTGGGGGAGAAGAGGTGGATTCATACTTTTTCCAAGTGTATTTGCGCGTAAGTGAAGATAACGAAACCAACGGGAATTGGAAATCGTCTCTCCAATTAAGAAATCCGAGCCATTATCTATTACACCATCCGTACATCCAAGCTTACAGCACCTGTACTATTACTATAGTGGAGTAATGGATAGCGGCTCGGATTGAGGAATTGGAGAGCCATGTTCGACATTCCAATCAAATCCATTACATTCAGTTATGTGCTAATACCCTTGGGAAAGGTATGAATCCTCTTCTTCTCCCCAAGCTATGGGTAAATAGCAGGACAGACCGGGTTCTATAGCTTTGGATGGCAACTGGTCTACCGCAGAAAGAAATGGCAACATACTACTGGAAAAAAAATCTGCCTCGTCAGTCATGTATCACGCATGGCACATATTATATTTATGATGAAAGTTAATAATGTAAATCATTATGTTACTTTTATTTTGGTTATCATTGTAGCTTTCTCATTGCTATTTCTACGTGGATTTATTTCTATAACACAAATATTATTATTAATATTGCCGTGGCAGTAATAATGATTGTTTTCACTGATATTTATGATCGGGAATTTATTAGGATTAATATTAGTATTGTTGTTGTTGATCTTGTACACATTTGCTATTCACGGCGTGTTGCCTCGTGTTTCTTGTGAAATTATACACAAGGGAAATAGCACATGCAAGACTCGGGAGGAGTTGGACAAGCCAATCTGTCCGGTTGGAGCTTGTCTGATTCAGACCAGATAAGTTTACTCAAGTGTGTTGCTCCTGTTTATGTGCCGTAAAAAAGCGAAAAGAAAAAAAAACAAGTAAATAGCTGGGCGTCAGAGACTGGAAGATCTATACGTTGAGAGACTGAAGATTCCAAGTTTAATATTTAGGACTTGCAGAATCGAATTAACATCATAAAAATGAACTAAGTCGACACTTCGCACCTTGGGACAAATATTTTTAAAAAGTTCTTACTTATGAGTCACTTGATAATCAACCTAAGAAATAATTGCGTTAATGGTACAGAGGTCGCAACATCACAATCCTTCGCTTAGCAGACGACATAGATGGTATAGTGGCAAAGAAGAGGAACTTGTCGCTCTGGGGAAGAACCTGGATGACACATCTGCCAGATTTTTTTTTTTAATCATTTCACCCTAAGTTAGGTGGAAATGCTACTAGTACGCAGTGGGTTACAGGGAGTGAAAGCAAGAGAAAATACTGAGTATAGGGAGGATTAAGGAAAGGACAAAAGATGAACGGGATTGAAGAAGATAAAAGATGGCGATTGACGTAGAATTTAAATTTTTGAAGATTGTAGTTATCAGGGAAGCAAGTAAACGAAAGGGAGTTCCATAGGCGGGAAGTGCGAGAAAAGGAACTGTTGGGGTAGAAGTGGCGTTTGCATTTAGCTATTTCAACAGTAAACGGTGGGACTTAGATGCCAATATATTAGCAGTCTTAAATTCATGTAGTCGGGGCACCAGTGGAAAGCCCGTCGGAGCAGTTGCAGATATGGCATAGAGATTGATTTCAAAAATACCAAACTCATGATGAACAATGAGAAATTTCTTTCAACCAAGGAGAAAGCCTGTGGTCAACTTAATGTAGTGGATCAGTTCAAATATCTTGGCTCGATTATCCGTGAAGAGGACTCTAGAATAGAAATAATTTCAAGGGTAACACAAACAATGGTTTGTTTTGGTTTGGTTCGGTTTGTTTTGGTATGGTTCGGTTTGTTTTGGTATGGTTCGGTTTGTTTTACGGCATATCAACCTCAATGGGTTATTTAATACCGACAAAATTTTTATTTCTGGCAATTTTTTTTTTTTTTCGAAAATCTATTTCTGGTAATATTTTTTTTCAAAAAAAATGTATTGCTGGTAATATCTTTTTTCAAAAATGTATTGCTGGTAATAATTTCTGGTGTCAAAACCTATTTTTACACTTTCATAGTATTTTGACCCAATTTTTGGTGTTAACCATTTGCCCATAGCTGGGACCCTAAAAGATGCTACCATCCCGGGTCAGAGTGGACCTGGGAACACCAGCAATTAAGAGGTGGTTCCACGTTCCTAAAAAACCTTCTGATCAAAGGCCTTGCTGTCAGACGTAGTTTATCGTCTTATCCAGGACGCAGATGTAGTTTATCGTCATACCCAGGACGACACAAACAATGACAGCTGTTTCAAAACTAAGGACCACCTGAAAAGTCAAGAACATCTGCATGAAATCAAAGATCAGACCGTTGCGTGCATTGGCCTTCTCAGTCTACGTCTGCGAATCTTTGTCATTAACAGAAGAATTACAACGAAAAATACAAGTATTAGAAATGAGTTGCTACAGAATCATCCACGGCATCTCCTACGTAGACCACATCATAAATGACGTAGTGCAAGACATCATCAAACATGAAATAGTCCTTTTGAAAGACCACATATCCAATATCATGAAGAGAATATTCAAATGATATGGACACGTCATAAGAGCCAACAATCTTTACCCATCGGAATCCTTCAAGTTTCTACATGAGGCGAGAGAAGAAAAAGCAGAGAGAATAAAATGAGCTAACAACGTCGCTGAATCAACTGGATGATCATTCAAAGAGACTCTGACCGCTTCTATGTGGTGCAATGGTTAGCAAGCTTGTCTCGTTAGATTAATTATGACTTAATAGTGAGTTCAATCCTTACTGGCCTTGTGCTACATCTAAGATACACTTAGAAAATCATTTGGTCACTTCGACGGGGTGTAATGGTTAGTAATCTTGTCTCGCTAGATCAATTACGAATGAATAGTGAGTTCGATCCTCACTGGGTGTCCCATACCTTTGACCTCGTGCCATATCTAAGCTACGTTTAGAAAATCACCATTCACAGAGACTTTGCACGCAACCGAGACATTTGGGAGGAGCTGGTCAGATACTCAGCTGCGCAGTGACCCTACGACCACGCCCAGTCATTGGACTGATGATAATGCTGGTGATGATGATGATTTACTTTCTGGTGTGTAAAAATGCTGGACTAGGTATTCCGAGGGTTGCATGGAGTATGTATGAATGCAGGCATTAGAGGCAGAATGATGCTATAAATACATTACTGATGGTTTTAATATAAAAATGCATTGGAAATCAGCGTGAAGAGAACTGACACTGATAAGGAATGAATGCAAACATTATTGCTAGAATAATGCTATAAATGAATTGTTAATGGACGTTACTGTAGAAATGAATTGAAAGTCAGGAAGAAATGGACTCTCAGTGATCAAAAATTAATTCAAATGTGACAAAATACAGTTATTGTATATGTGACGGAATTGCATTGGTAATTATTGTAAATAAAATGCATTGAAATAAAAAAAAAACGGACTGTCAGTGATGAGAAATTAATTCAGTCATTATTGGCAGTATAATGCTGTAAATGCATTTTTAATGGTTTTACTATAGATATGCATTGAAGTGACTATCAGTGATCAGGAATAAATGCAGACATTGGAGGTAGTATAATGATGTAAATACATTGTTAATGGTTTTTACTATAGAAAATGTATTGAAATCAGGAAGAAAAGGATTGTCAGTGATCAGGAATTAATACAAGCATTACAGTCAGAATAGTGATGAAAATTCATTGTTAATGGTTTTTACTATAGAAATGAATTGAAATCAGGAAGAAAGAGATTGTCAGTGCTCAGTAACGAATGCATGCTGGGATACCTTCCAAATCAATGAAAGGAAAATAGGGAATTCTCGGTCTGATCCCCACATTTTTGTTCTTTATAACCTTAACGTCAGAAGACTATAGCTACTTGACTGTTTTCCTTTTGTGGGACATATAACTGCCTTTTGACTTGAATGATATATATATATATATATATATATATATATATATATATATATATATATATATAGGTAGTAATCCGTTGGTATAATCCAGGCGAGTCCTATTAACACAACATAGAATTTGAAATATATTAAAACTGACTCACAAAAAGAGCGCTCAATGTTTATTTTCATTAAACAGACCAAATTTTCTTTACAACTGGAATTAAGATACTTTTAGTAAATGACCATTTCATCTATGAATTTTAATTTCAAAATTCGCAGGATTTTTCAAACTGTTTATGGTATCAGTTTGTAGTGTACTCTGTAGTGTATATATATATATATATATATATATATATATATATATATATATATATATATATATATATATATTATCTTGCCCTGTTCTTTTTTTATTCTCTTGTTATTTATATTTTTTTCAATTATACTTAACCATGAACAATTATTCTACAAAGTCACATACATTGAGCAGTTGCTTTCGAAGAAGAATTGTATTCTTTTAAATTATGTGAGTGAGGTTTTAATAGATGTTACTCATTTACTGACTTATTACTTAATGTAACCATACTGTCTAATATTAATAACATTTAAATTAAGAAAGAGCGCAGCACTATTTTAATAAAATATGATAGAATTTGCCTTGAAAAATCCGACTTCCATCAACTTTTTAGACTCAAAATAATATCTAAAATTTTACTACCTTTACTCGTTCCTCTGAACTTTAAAGTAAATTGTATATAAGCAAAGACAATGAATTCAATGCAAGATGAATTCGAAATGAAGAACATGTCAAAAGTTAATAAGAATATAATCATCTCACAAAAAAATGAAAAAAATAGGAAAAAATAAAAGAAAATTCATGATGAAAATTTTATGTCTATTTTTGTTCAATAATTATGAAAAATGATATTTCCGTGGTTTAGCAGCGGGATATAACAAGATGGCGGACGAAAGTTTGTCAAACTGAATCAGTAAACAAGCGTTCAGTTATGAAAGGATCTCAAGCAGGGACAACGACGGGATATACATTGGATTTAGAAAATTGCAATAAACAAAAGATAATGAGAGGCTATGAATTAATAAAACGAATAAATATGTCGAGGGAAAAATGAAGCGCAGAATGGAACGCCACCTGGTGGTCGATGTTGTATGCAATTACAACAGGAATGAATAAACCAGCTAAGGAGGATAAGGATAGACAGAGCTTCAGTAATTCTCGAATGAAATGCAGTCGATGAGAGCTTCGAAAGAAATATTTCGTTAGAATTTGACAACAAAAGAGATGCTTTCTTTTTTATCTCTTTGAAATAATTTCTACACTTTTATTATTATCTTTGCATTTTATTTCTTTAGATGTCTTTCAATTTATTTTTAGCGTTTTAAGAAACATTTACATAAACATTTATTTATATATATATATATATATATATATATATATATATATATATATATATAATAGAATATTTTCAATGTTAGATTAAGGTATATAAATTACTTGCATACATGTATACAAAAAATATATTTATATAATGGGTTCCCTTCGTTTTCAAATAAAGAACAATTTTCATTTATCCATGAAATTTAAATTTATCAGCAAACAACAAAGAATCTTTTAGAGAAAAATGTACACGTCTGCATAATTGCTGTTATCTGTGCATGAATACAAGTGTGCGTGTTTATGTAGGTCTCAGAGAAAAATACAAAGCGAGAGAAATCATGGATGCGCATGCGTATTTCTGCCTCTGCCTGCGCATACTTGAATGTCGTATGGGAGGTTAAACATCCATATATATATATATATATATATATATATATATATATATATATATATGCACATTAGTCAATTTTATGCATACTTTTGTGCATCTGTATTCACAAAGCAATTATATAACAATATAAAAAAATCCTAAAATATCTCACAAGTACTAATATATTCCCATTGGATCCAAATAAAAAAATAAAACTAATATATTATACTGAATTTAACACAACCAAATTAATCATATGCAATAACCCTTCTCCGTCAAGTAGAATTTTGGAAAAGACAGACATTGTATATCAGTTTATGTCCTTTGGGAGATTGTACCGCTGACAAAAAAGTAAGCACATATATTGGTTTGACGAACACAACATTTTGAAGACATATTACACTTCATTTGTCAGATGCAAGATCTACGACACAACATTTAAAAACACATTCCTCTCCACCTTCACAATACAGGAAAATACTTGTTGACAACACCAATACACTCCACCATAAAAATAATAAACAAATCCTTCAAACAAGTATTTTCCTGCATTGTGAAGGTGAACAGAAATGCGTTTATAGACGTTGTACAAAAGAACTTTTATCTGACAAATGAAGTGTAAGACGCCTTGATAAAGAAGTGATGGATTTTTACAACCATTTCTCTTTCCAATCCACTGAAAATAACGTTTAAGTGATATATATATATATATATATATATATATATATATATATATATATATATATATATATATATATAAGGCAGGATGTGTGTGTAACGAATGCACGGCCGCAATTTCCAACAGATTTGCACCAAAATTTATATGCACATGCTCCAAGTTGGCGGGAAGGCCAACACCGACTTTGCATTCCCAACTCCCATCGATAGTGGAAATAATCGATTTTTTCATACTTCTACGGCAGTTTTTAGTAGTCTGTGGACATTTTCTACTGGCCAGAATGAGACCCTATAGCTGGCTGCCACGAATAGGCATGCAAAAAATCGATAGCTGCATTTGTCTCAAGTGGGAAAAATTTAAATCTGCATGGCACTTTACTCCAATTGGCTTATTCGCTTGCTTAAAATCAACGTTGATTCTGATTCCGCAGAACTGGGTTGGGTGTGAAAAAGTATTTGTTGTTAACATTCTTTTTTCATTCGGTTTTTCCAATTACGAGTCCTTTTTTAAAGCTGATCGTTTTGTGTTCATTTTGTTTAGTTCTTTTTTCGTAACAGATTTAATGTTTAGTATAGAGCTTAGAAAAAATTCGCAGTGTGAGATAGGCAAGAAGTAAGGCATGTAGCAACATCAGCACGGCAAAGGGCACTCCTTTAAAAGCAAGGAAGGGCAAAAGTATTTTAAGTCAAGTGATAGCGATTGCTGTATGAGTCGTACAATTTTTGAATCAAGCACGAGCAACGACGGGCCATGCTGCTAGCATATATATATATATATGAGGTTCGCAACCATTACTACAAAACGTTTCTTAAAATTACGCTGCTCCTTCTTCTATGTGTCATGTTCTCTCAGGAGATGAGCGATTATGACTCTCCACAACTTCCTATCCTTTTTAACTCTTAGTAAGTTTTGACTTTTCACCATCGTCGGTTACCTGTTCTGCCATCCATGTAAACAAGCTTGTTATGTTACTCGTTCTTTCCCTCTGTCCCTCTCGTCCTCTATCTCCTGTAAGCGTCAAATTCTTTAAATCGTCTCTCCTCCTTATGTGTCCTAGGCATGCAAAAAGAAAAGAGTTTCATTTTTTTTTTCGCTGCCGAAAAATTAGGAAAGCAAAAGAATCGAGCAGCCGTTCCTAAAGATTTTGAATCCCACCCCATTTTATATCCAATTATGGATGTGTGGATAGTGTAATTTTGAAAAATGATGAACCAGATTTCACGCAAACACAAAAAAAAACTTTAGTCATGGCTCATTAAAGCTGAAAGGTCACCGACATTGGCAAGTCAGAAAAATGGTACGAAATATTGAAAAATGAATAGAATAATCCTTATCAATAAACTTTTTGGTCTTTAATCTAACTTACATACATACATACATACATACACTCTCTCTCTTTCTCTCACTCTCACGCACACACACACACATATATATATATATATATATATATATTGCATGCACAGTAATGGCAAGGAATATAAATAAAAAACATATATACATATATATAATGCATATATATATATATATATATATATATATATATATATGTATATATATGCATATATAATATTTATATATATAAAAAATATGTCTATATAGATATATATAATATATCTATCTATATATATATATAAAATATGTCTATATATAGATATATATATATACAGAATATACATATACGTACGCATACTAACAAAAACACACATAATACAAAAAAATGGAAATAGATGTAAGAACACACAGGGGTTATTAAAAGGTAAGAATACAGATATCTTTCCTCGCCCTTTCTTGTTTTATTACACTTCAAATAGAAGAATTTTCTCACTGCCAGTCCAAGAAAGACATTTGTGTCACAACCACGCAAAAAAAAAGGAGAATGTTCAACATCGAGAAGCTTTAGCATCGTAAAACATAAGGAAAATTAATTCATTTTAATAATATGTGGAAATATCCACTCTTTGCCTGAAGAAGTTCGCGAGACCCGAAACGCGTGTTGCAAAATTATCGAAAATTAAGCATAATATATATATATTTTAAATCCACATTACAACCAAAAACGTTTGCAGTTTCTCTCTTTTTTAATATATACACTTTTCTCTCATTGGAACAACTGGAACAATATATATATATATATATATATATATATATATATATATATATATATATATATATATATATATATATATATAGAGAGAGAGAGAGACCATATTTATAGTATATTTAGTTAGAAATAATTCAACTAAGCAAGATTCGTTAAGTCCGTATCAATTTTTATTGTATTTTTCTAATTTACATCTTAAAGTGTGCATAAATATTTAGTATTCACATAAAATAATAACTATGTAGGTATTGCCACTTTTTCGCTGAAAAAACAGCATAGCATCATGAAAAAGCCCCAAACTTAATAAAAAGTAAGTTTTATCGTCAAGATGTTTGTGTTATTACTAAGAGGAAAGACCAAAGTATTTTTTTTTTTATTTTATTAAATTGTTTAATCCTTTCTAACACGTTCGAAATTTTGGGTAAAAATCTTGTTAATGTTTCCGTCAGTGGTCGACGTAATATTTACGATTAGTGTTTTTGCGCATTTTTTACTGAAAAACACACTGATTTAGAAATTCTTACAGAAGTCAAATCATTGTCGAATTTTAATGAACCTTTCAGGACTTATTTATAAATGAATGAATTTTTTTTTTTTTTTTTTTTTTTTTTTTGAAAACTACTATTCATTTGCTGGAAATCTGCTCCGAATCGTAAAATAAAAAATGCAATAAAACTATGACATTATTTAATTAGAAAAGCTTTAAATTGCTTTCATAATAAGATTTATTAAGGATACTATTGTCTTTAAAAAAAATTCGATGAATAATGAATTTTTACAAGAATTGTTTTCATTTTTAGCTTTAATTATAATAATTTATAATTTTACAAATCGTTTAAAATTCTGCATTACTTCAATTCAGTTAGGTGATATTGTTATTAAGTGAAAACTATATTTATGAATCAAAAATTGAAAAGCTCAATAAAAGTTGTTTTGCGCCAAGATTTTAAAAAAGAAAATTTATTTTTTTTTTTACTGTATAAACATTCTCATTTTTGTAAGTATGGTAGGCCATACATGACATTATCCTTAAAAGGTCACACATAGCAATTTTTTGTGTATATTGTTTAGGATATTGAATATACTGTATGGATATAAAAGTGTAAACAATTATGTAATTAATAACAAAATTTAAAGTATTATAAAAATGTAATAAATAACTTTAACATTTCATAACCATCATGATAATAATAATAAAAAATAAAATTAAAAATAAATTAAAAATATAAATTAATAACGAATAAAAGGCCATAAAATTTTATAAATTATGGTATTTCATTAATTTTTATATTATCTCAGTTATTAAATTTTTAAATTAATTTAAGAAAACTGTATAGTATTTTAATTTTTTTTTTTTTTTGAAAGCATCTTCAAATGTAAGACTATAAACCTAAAGTAACTAAAATTCAATAAATTATTAGATAATCACTGAATATGTTTATTTTTTTTAAATTACTAAGTAGTTTAAAACCAAAAAAGAGTTCACTGAAATTTTGTCAATTCTGGTCAACCATACTTACATCAAGCTGTCAATAAGTCAATCAGAAAAACAAAACCTCGTGGTTAAGAAATGCTTGTACACTACGTTTTATGTTATAAGTACGTAATATTTCTTTCAAATCAGATTAGTTCAACTTTAAATTTGCTAATTTTCCTCAAATAACGTGTCACATATATATTTTATTTTTGTAAGATTTTTTTAAAACCGGGAATTAAATTTTGTTTTTCAAAATGTGTCAAGATGGCAGAATTTAAATGATTTTGTTGAAAGCGACCAAAAAGTTAAGATTCCAATCAATATAATTTCTGTTTAAAATACACCAGGGTATTTTGCTTACTGGAAATAGTAAATTTAATCATTTAGCTTTCAATTAAAGCTAAAAAGAAAGCTTCAAGAAGCCTCTCCATTTACAAAATATTCATTTTAAACCATAGACTCGAAGCTGAGTAGAGGGATTTGTTATTATGCACAAAAATATTTGAGGTTTCTACAGAACCGCACCTCTCCAAGAAACAATCATTTCTTTTTCTGAATTTGATTCATATTATTATCGATTAAGCACTCCAGATAACGCATATCATTTTGTTTTTAATTTTCTAACTTTTAAGAGCGGAGTTCAGATTGCTATGAGAATTTATTTTAATTTGCTACCCCTACGATAGCGAAAAATATATGCCTATACGGGGATAAAGATAATTCTTTCCAACCCTACGAATTTAAAATAATTTCAAGTTAATTTTTTTAACTTATAATATTTATATTATTCAAAACATATTCAGACTTATTTTTCCTCTCTCCTCTCCCAGCTATGAGTTAAATAACTGGTCCGATTGGGTTCTGTAGCCGTGGTTGTAAGTTGTCTTTCTTCTATACTAGAAGAAAGACAACTCGGAATCCAAAACCGTATATGTCACTGATGGGGCACATACTTGTTCAGTAACTAAAGCCGCTCAGCATAGTTGTATTTTAAACCACAGGTTGGCTGAATGCTGAAAGAACACAAAGGGCCTAAGCAGATAGGCCTGCTCGGAAATGAGCAGCCATGCTGAAGATGAAAAATCACACTAATTTGCAGCCGAAACAGCTCTGATTATAATAGTATAATGCGTATAAAATCCACCCCAAACCCGTGACATAAATCTTTACTCATTTTCCAAATTATCCGACAAAAGAACAAATTTCAGTGATATATGTTAGTGAGGATGTCGATCTCTACTTGACGTATGATTACCTGAAGACCTTAAGGGGTCACTGGTTGAAACCTCCTCGTCTGCCTTCGCTTTTGTCGAGCAAGCACTTAACCAATGTAGAGTGGATTAAAACTAGACCCCGAGTGGATTAGCTGATTAGAGAGAATATTTTAAGACAGGCGCATCACTTTCCGGCCGGTCATTTACCCAAATTATCGCGTTAAAGTGGGGCTATTTATTTACCGCTCCACCCTTAAACTGATCTAATCCACCTCCACCCCTAAACTACGGTTTGACGTATTTAGTTTTATCTGTTTCAATGGATGTCACCAATTTCCCGACACTTTTTAAAAAAAAAACTTTTGAAGCCTATTTTTGCTGAACAAGTAACTGACCTATTCTATCAGAAAAGGTTATAACTATTGTCAGTTTCGAAGAGCCATTTGTTATAAAAACGCTTTAATTTTTATAATTTCCTTCCTATTTTTCTTTATTTTTTCTTTTTCTTGTCCTTTTAACATTTGTTTGCTTGTTTTTCGTTCGTTTATATTTTTTCTTCGATTTTTTTTTTTTTTGCTTTTACACGGATTACATTTATTTTTCCTTACTTTTTTTTATCGTCATTTTCCTTCATGTTTCTCTCTCTCTCTCTCTCTCTCTCTCTCTCTCTCTCTCTCTCTCTCTCTCTCTCTCATATTTCTTTCTTTAAGCTCAATTTTCTCTTTCTTCATTCTTTTCCCGTCTTCTTTTCCTGTCTCTCTTCTTTCTTTTCCCATCTTCCTTATTTTTTCCTTTATTTTCTGTCTTATTTTCTGCCTTTCTTCCTCCTTTTACTATTTTATTTTCATGTTTCCCTCCTTTTTTTTTCTTGTCTTATTTTTCTATCTTTCTTCCTTCTTTTCCTATCTTTTCTGTTATGTTTTCTGTCTCTCTTCCTCCTTTTCTTATCTTCCTTCTTCTTTTCTTGTCTCATTTTCCTGCCTTTCTCCATATTTCTCCTGTCTTCCTCATTCTTTTTTTCCTATCTTTTCTTTCTCCTTCTTTTCCTGTATTTTTCCGTCTGTTCCTGTCTTATTTTTATGTCTTTATTCCTTAATTTCCCCGTCTTTTTTCCTCCTTTCCCGTATTTCCTGTCGTTTTTCTTCCTGCTCGTCTATCCGGTTAGCCATTTTTACTGAATAATGAGTTTGATTCTCACTGAGTGACCCATACAAAATTCGACGTTAAATAACCAAACCAAGGTTGACATATAAAATCAACCAACAAACCAAATGTTTTTTCTTTCCCTCTTTTTTATTTTCCTTATTTTCTCACTATATCTCTCTCTCTCTCTATTTTTACCCACTCCATTTCACTCTTTCTATTGTTGGTTTGCCTTTCCTTCTTTCTTTCTTTCTTTCTTTCTTTTCACTCATCTGCATTTCCCTCTTGCTTCTCCGTCTTATTTTTATTTCCTAATTGATTCATCAAAATCAATGTAATCGTATTTTACCTTTTGCCGCTTGCTCTTCTTACCTACCTACCTCCCCACTCCCTCCTGACACGTACATCAAGCAACAACCAATTGGGCTAATGGCAAAACCCCTTGTGATCACGTGTCTCTTTCCGACTGCAATGTGGAGACGTCAGCGAAAGATTGAGGAGACCAGATGAACTCTGACCTGCCGACACTGTCGAGCATTAACCTTTAGCAGCACTCGGCTACGTAATAGTCACGTGAGCATAACTAGTCATTCCTGGTCCATTGCTTCCTGCCTGAAGATGATGTAAAATGGGCGTTAACCACGGAAAGAGGAAAGATGGAGGCTAAAGAAAAATAAATAGCCAAAATCATGAAACACAACGATGTATATGCACTTATGTTTGCGTGTGTGTGTGCGTCCACTTGTTTGCAAATGTGATCACTTGTGTGTGCATCTGTGTGTGCATGTATGATCGCTTGTGTGCGTGAGTGAACGTTTGCATGTGTGTATATATGAACACTTGCGCTTGGAGAGAGTGAGCGCTTGTATGTGTGTACATAAGCGCTTGTGTATGTGTATATGAGTGTGTGTGAGCGCTTGTGAGTGTCTATGTGTGTGCGTGGGGGAACGTCTGTACATGCGTATGTATGAGCGCTCATGTTTGTGTGTGTGTCTATGCTGGAATGTTTGTACGTGTGTATATATGAGCGCTTGTGTGTATGTATTTTAGCCTTTGTGTGTCTGTGAACACTTGCATATATGTGTGCATGTATGAACGCTCGTATATGTGTGAACGAGTTCTTGTATTGTGTACGTGTGGACGCTTGTGCGTGTATGTGCGTGTGAGCATGTGCGTATGTGTGTCTATGTGTGAGCGCTTCTGTAGATGTATAAGCGCTTTTATGTGTATAAGTGAGCGCTTACGTGTGATTGAGCGTATGTGTGCACACATACGCTTTGTGTGTGTGCGCATTCGCGCTTGTGTGTGTACATGAGGTCGCTTATGTGTGCTTAGGCATGCGTGAATGCTTGAGTGTGTATATGAGAATGTGTATATGAGCGCGTTTTTGTGTAAGAGTATATATACATTTTTGTGTGTGTATGTGTGTGTGTGTGTGCGTGTGTGTGAATATTATTATTTTCAGTTTTTCTGATTTGCTCTTTGATAAAATCATTTAACAATTCTTTTACCAGAAACCTGAGATAAAAGGTTTTTCTTAGTAAGTTAGTGAGCCTATAGTATTAAGAGTTTTTCTCTCTCTCTCTCTCTCTTATATGAGCGTTGCTCGTGTGCACAA
>CAHIKZ030000065.1:0-20000 GCA_903632075.3 Acanthosepion pharaonis | reverse complement strand
TATATAACTAATTATATCAAATTATTATCGGTAAGTTTCCAATAAAGTCAATGCTTGCAAACCTTTACCGTCAACTTGTTATCGATGTCATTAGGATTGGGTATGAAATCCGAATATATGTAAAGAACTTGTGCAACTATACCTATCTCTATATTTATACTACTAAAACTATTAATTATAAATCAGAAAAATGATTTCAGTATTCCATCTATGTGTGTGTGTGTGCGCATGCGCGTGTCTGTATGTGTGTGCTTTTACTGCATATCAATCGCGTATAATTGAACACGTTCTGCCTACCGCGTCAACCGGAGCTACACTTCGCTTCCAGTGAATGAAGACTAATTTGCATCAATATTTATTTCTAGTTGAAATGAAATTCAATCAGAAGCCATACAATTTTCGCTGAATATGCATTCTTTTCCGAGGCCTTGCCAGCAGCCTCCAGGATTATAACAAAAAGACAGATTCTTATGGGGGTGGGGACAGAACTTTGTTCAACACCGGCACAATGTGGCTAGGTATTTTCGATTAATTTCGTAAGATCTTCGTCCGTTTTCTCTCTCTCTCTCTTTTTTTTCTCCGCCATATTAAATTTTCAATAAGTGACCATAACAAGAGAAATAGCTTTGGAACTTTGTATTTGTGTATGTATAAATTAGTTTGCTTGACAAGAGAACGAGACTATTTTTAAAGTAACGTTAGTCTTGTCGACTAATGCGGTATTCGGGACGCGGTTACTGAAATAATCTTTAATTTTAATATTTGATTTTTTTTCCCCTTTCTGTGTCCTTCCCAGACTCTTTGTGCGTGTATTCAACTGACTCTTGGGCGCAATTTGGCCACATTCTACTGTGGGTAAAGGGAGAGCTTATTCCCAAAGTGAGCATGTCTTTACCGACTCTTTCGATTTGAAATGAATTAATTAATAATGTATTACTCGAGGTTGCCGTTCACATACATATATATATATATATATATATATATATATATATATATATATATACACACACACACATATATATATATATGTGTGTGTGTGTGTGTTTCCGTAATAGCATGAAAGTAAACTTGAAGTGAAACAAGGCGAAGAAAAATATACGCCCCGAGCAAATAACCATAATTAGTCGTTATTTCAAAATCTATGTATGAAACTATTTTATTTTTGGGCATTTATCCAACTCTTTTTGTAGATTTTTCAAATGAATTTAACATTGTTGAAATTACTCTAAAAATATAGAATATGTTCAATACACTTCAAATGCAGACAAGTGATTTTAAAAGTGTAAAATAAATTGTGTAATGCAAAATTAATTACTTGTCCATTGTTTGAATAGTCTCTTTTTCTACACTTTAAGAAAAAAACAAATCTGTTTTTACGATGACTTCGAACATTTCTCCTAGTAAAAGTAACTTCTAAAATTACCGAACAAAAATTGAATTTAATTACGAATATTTTACTAATATATTAGTCCTTTTCTACTGAGAGAAAAATGTCTTATATATATATATATATATAACAACGCCTGTTTTTTGTGTGTTGTAATATCCAGTCTAAAATTACTTAACAAAACTGAATTCGACTTCATTTTTCTTTTCTTCCCTATTGCGAAAATAGTGCTTTCCGCCGAGCATTTTCACTTTTGTATTTATTTTTAATCGAAGTATTACAATGATCATCATCAGAATAATAGGATTATTATCATCATCATTAAAAACAACATGTCTTATCATTATCAATAAAAACACAGCCATTAATGCCACCATCATCATCAATAATAACTTTATTATGATAACAGAATTGTCAGCATCGAATTCACTACAGTAGTAAAGTTCTAAGAAATTAATTCACTGAGTTTAGTTTCGTCTGGAACAAAACTACAAATGTGGTGCACTCCTAATTTATCTAAGGAACTTTGGAGATCAACTTTCTAACCATCAAACTACGGCAGACGTATGCAACATATACATAACTAAAAAGCCGCACGCACTGCGGAGAAATAATAGAAGCTCTGCCCTAAAACTAAAGGGACCTCTGGTCCAGCTTAGAAAACAGCAATGATAATTTGGAAGAAATCACTTTGAATTCCACAATTCACTCTATGAATCTTCAAAACATCACTTTAACTCTGATTCGGGCTAAACGTTCAAAAGACCGAAACTCCGATTTGTACCGAAAGTTCAATTCAGGCTCAAAATTCAGTTTTTCAATCACAAACTCCTTAGAACTTCAAGTGAGTTGAGTTCTTCAAATCACAAACTCTGCGGCACTTCAAAACCTCACGTCAGGAAACCTCTCACTTTAACTTAGTTTCCTTAGCATTTTGAATAAATAAAATTGATTTCCTCAATTCACAAAGTTTTGCAAATATTTTTAAATGAATTTAAAACATTTTTTTTAATTTACAAATTTTTATGTTACTTTAAACTGAATATGAATTAAAAACTTTTAAAATCACAATTTTTTTCCAGTTGTTTTAAAATTTGAATGTTTAACTGTTTCCTCCTCATCCGGACAAAAATCCCAATATTAGCTGTTCAAGCACCAGATGAAGGGTAGGTTTTCAATCCCGGGTTCATCCTGATTCCAAATGGTATAATATGTCTATGTAGAGCAAGTGTGAGTCGAGTTAGATAGGTTTCCGACACACTGACGGACAGACAAAATTTTCCGTTTATTTATCATAATTATTATGGTTACTGATATTACTAGGCATTGTCTGTGTTTTTTTTGTTTTTTGTTTTTTTGTTTTTTTTTTTTTTTTTTTTTTTTTTGTTTGTTTTTTTTTTTTGTTTTTTTTGTTTTTCTGCTGGGCACCCCTTAAGGCTCGAACTCTGTACTCTATCGAAGGAGCTTGCGAGACCAGCTTGCTAAGCATCGAACTAAAGCAAACGTTTGTCACATATTCATAATTATTATGGTTACTGATATTACTAGTGATTCTTTTTTTTTCTTCTGTGCATCCCGTAAGGATCGAACTCTCCACTCAATCTAAGGAGCTTGCGAGAACAGCTTGCTAAACATGGAGCTCAGACAGATATCTACAACATTATTGTAATTTTCATAATTATCATTATTATTGTTGTTAATATTGCCAATTATTGACTACCATTTTTATACTATGCAACAAATCTTCAGAATTTTAGTGTTTAAAATGTTGGAAATCATTAAACTTATTTTAACTTTGACGGCATATAAGACGCAGGGGTGTATAAGACGCACCCCAATTTCAGCAGGGTAAATCAAGAAAAAATTAATAATTAGTAAAATTATTAGTAAATGGTACAACTTAGGCTATATTTATGAGGTATTATTTTGGTTAAACAAGCCATGATTACAATCTAACGAAAAATAATAGGAAAAAAGAACAGGAGCCTACAAAAACTTTATTATATCCTTTATATGATCTGTACAAACTGCGTCTTGTAAACGTCTTATTGGAATAATTAGGATATAAACATTCGGATTGTGTTTATACCAATGCAACCGGAAGCTATCGCAAGAAAAATATTAATGAAATAAATCTATTTTACAAATATATAATTTGAATTTATTGCATATAATTTTAGTGAAACAAAGTACTAATATTAAATTTAATGAAATTAATATAATGAATATTATCAATGATAACACTTTTAATCGGCATAATAGCCTTTTAAATAATGACAATAGGTATATGAAATTTACTCTAAAGTATAAGCTAATAGGAGTTGCCAAGTAGCTAATTTCGGCCGACTATCGCGAATTTTAAACCTACATATGACATAAGACGTTAGGAATTTTAAAAGATATTTTTATTGCGTCTTATATGCCATCAATTACGGTAATCATATTTTAATAAGGGTATCGTGTTGCTCTTTTCTGGTAAGAACCTAACATTCTCTTGAATTTAATATTCACTAGTTTACTAGTAAATAACATTTACCATCTACAACGTGTAAAATCAACATATTCTTGCCACCCCCTTGACAGGTTAGATTACACATCGATTCAGTCATTAATCAACATTGGAATTTCAAACTAAGTAAGTAAGTCTTACATTTACCATGACACCTGGGTTGTGTTGGGCTTGGGTTGATGAATTTTATGACACATCAAACCTTGTCGCGTTGTTTTATATAGAAATCTATTTTTACTACATTTGAATCTATATCTAATCATTGGTTGAGTTTTTACTTGACTATGTAAGTGAACATGAGTTAACGCTGAAGACTATAGATAAGCAATGGCCGTTTTTATACTTGAGTCTATAGGTAAATATTGGTCGTCTTTATACTTGAGTCTATAGGTAAATTTTGGTCGTCTTTATACTTGAATCTATAGGCAAATATTAGTCTTTTTATACTTGAGTCTGTAGGCAAATATTGGTTGTTTTTATACTATAAGTGAACATGAGTTAACACTGAAGACTATAGATAAGCAAGGGCAGTTTTTATACTTGAGTCTATAGGTAAATTTTGGTCGTCTTTATATTTGAATCTATGGGCAAATATTGGTTGTGGTTTATACTCGAGTCTCCGGGGTAAACATTGATCGTGTTTATACTTGAGTTTATAAGTAAATATTACTCGATTTTATACTTGAGTCTATAGTTTAATATTGGTTAACTATATATGTCCGTAAGCTACCTGGTAAGTAGCACCCTTTACCGCGGTAATATTTCAACCTTCTAAGTGGAATACAGTCAGTATTTTTTTAGGCCCCACCGACAGAAAAAATAACACATGCATCAGGATACAATACGCTAACCCAATTTCTCTTTAGAATGAAACAAAATTTTATATCGAGCAAAACATATGATATTGCTTCTCGTCTTATGGACCGCAGACACACACACACGCACACGTGCACGCATTTATGTGAATACACATGCACACACACGAACTCGTACTTTTAAAAATATGTATTGGGTTGGTGCATAATTATCAGGCGTTTTTAAACAATATTTATTATGAAAATAGAAACATAACCATTTTGTTCGAATGTGCGATAAGCAAATCCTCATTTCTTCTTCAGTTGAGCGCAGTCTTTCTCGCTTCTTATTTTTATGTAATGTGGGATATTCCTTTTGTATTGAAATCCAAAATGTATCAATGGATACCGTCGAATGTTTTATTTTTATCCCTCGATCACTAGAAATGGTGGCCAATTCTTCTTCTTCACATAACTGAAGTCCATTATTAGAAGTAACACTTATGATTTCGAATCCAATCATACTTATCAGTGCTAAATGACGGAAAATAATAGTCGATGTTTTCGTTGAGCGCTTTCGGATGGGTAACCATAATATTAATTAATCATTAATAGTAAAACAAAGTATCTAAAATAATATAATCGAAGAATAGTGAAAAGAATTACTCTAAAAAATAGTTTAGTACTTATTTATTTATTCAGATACTAACATTGTACCTTTACTACTTCCACACACACACAAATATATATATATATATATATATATATATATATATATGATGACAATATTTCGTGGTACATTTAAGAGGATTGTGCGGTACACTGGTATACCGCGGCACGGCATTTGAGAATCACTGCTCTAAGCTTACTTAATTTTTAAATGCTGGCTATGATTTATTTTGCTTCTTCCAAAATACTTTGGTTTCTGTGTTAGAACACAGAAACCAAAGTATTTTGGAAGAAGCAAAATAAATCATAGCCAGCATTTATCAGTAACCATGTTCTAAAGTATCCACTTTTCGTCAACTGTCACAATTTGTTTCAAAAACAAGTAGACAATCGGACTCAGAAATACTTTCTAGTATTCTAGCTTGTAAAACTTGCTTTCCGATCAACTTTGATTTTTTTTAAATTTAAATGCAATGTCAATCTTCAGTTTTCGTAATTCTTGTTCGTACTTTTTATTCTCTCTCCTTAATAATGTTTTTTTTTTTTTTCTCAGATTTTTTCACACTCTAATAATTTGCGTCTTAATGGCTTTATTGCCTCGCTTGGGGTAAATTGATAAAAAAAATCGTTATTAATTTATTTTATTTTTGTTAATATGGAAGTCACACATTAAACTGACTAACATAATCACGCTAGCCCAGTCAGTGCTTTATTTTAATATGTTTGTCATCTGCGTCTTATAATATAGCTTTTTTTCAAGTAATGTCTTTGTTTGATTAGAATCGTTCACAATATGTCTACCTGAGCACGGAATATTGTTCAGCAAGAAATCTCCATCGCGGAAATTCGCAAGCCACTTTTAACTGACCATGCGCAGTACCTTCTAAAAAAACTGCGCAAATATTTTTCTGTAACTGAATTTCATTTTCCATTTTGACCCTGCAATATGTAAAATGCTGCTAATTTTCGTTCATCTTCAATGTTACAATCATTAAACAAAAATATTATAATGTTGACATTTAAAAAAAGCATTCTGATACGATCACTGTCACAATACAATTTACATGTTTCACATAAAAAGCAATGCTTCTAATATCATCTAATGATATAAAAGAAATATTTTGGTTCATCCAATATTAGCTAATCTGGCTAATCCAATATCAATCACTAACGATGCTTATAGGCAATTTTGCTTGATTTGATGAACCCACAACCTTCAAAGGATTTTATTTTTTTGTTGTAATATTCCGATATCCGAGTCCCGTAAACCATATTTACTGCAGCTATGTCAGCAATGGTGTGTTTAAGGCAAGACAGCCTGACAGAGTCCAACTCTCTTCAGACTAGTTTAGAATTCAGAGTTTTCCTTCGTCTCGATTGATTGCCGCCTCAGAACATGAGAGCCAAGTTTGGCTAGATATTTAACTGCTTAGCTGAAAGAAGATGAATCCATGCCTTTTCCAAGTGAACGAAACAGAATTGAACGGGAATTGAATTCGGCATGCCTAATTCACTTTCCGTGCTTCTGTTGTAACATTCACGATTATGAGACCCGTAACCCGTTAGGGTCGTAGAGGTATCACTAGTTCTGCAGCCGCACTAGCTGGTGTTTCCTGGGCAAGATAATCAAAATGACCCTCTTTGCTGGTTTTGATTTCAGTCTTTTCTTACTACCAAGGCTATATGACCCAGTATGTGGTGCGGGGGGTATTCATACCTTTCCCAAGAACGCAATGAACTCGACTGGAATTCGAACACGGCTCTCTAATTTCTCAATCCGATTCGCTGTGAATACAATATTAAGCTTCCGCAAAAGATTCAGTTTTTTTTTTTTACGACAATGCAAATACCTGAAAATAAGTTAGTCACTTTCTGTGATGAATCAAAATTCGTTTCCAGTATGAAGTCTGTTTACATTTTTTTTATATTTTTTTGTCACCAGCGAGAATTATAATCAAGGGAATGGCACATCCTTATTATTTGTACAATTTTTTTTTTTTTTTTGTGATAATAGAATTATGCAAAAAAAAAACCTAAATAATCTGCACTCATTAGCTTCTTGACATGATTTGTCTCCTTTATATCTCGCCTCACCACTTGTTTTGCTCTGGGTGTAAGTGATTTGAACGACATTCATTTAATCGTATGAGTTTCCTTGTATTAAGACCATTAGCCAAAAGATCAAAGAGTGTTAGGAACAATACGCAAATAGACATTATTGTAAAAATCACATTTACACAAAGTCGCCTCATTTGTTATCGAGTAGATGGATGCGTTGGAAGGGGTTAACATAGACAGACACACACGAAAGTTAATATGATATCCATAAATACACAACCATAAGCAGGTACACAGTCAAATACATTAATACCCGCTTATATTCAGGTGCACATATAAGCAAAAAGAATGAATATAAACACACACACACACACACACACATATATATATATATATATATATATATATGTGTGTGTGTGTGCGCAAAAATCTACGTAGATTGATGGACACGTATATAGAAAATGTTTACATTTATGCAAATAGACAATAACACATAATTACTGTTGTTAGAATGACACAACTGTACCAGAAACAGTTATGTAGGATGTGCTGAGAAGATTTGGTCCAAACTAACTTTCTCAAATCTGCTATTTGATTTCCCAAACTTTTTTCTATGCGATATTTTTTTTTTTTTTTTTGAATCAAAATTTGCCCTCACCTCACCAACTTTTATGTGATAAAAAGTACATTTAAAATTAAATAAAGAGAAAGGATTAAAAGGAGATAATCGCGGATTCGTAGTCAAAACATTATCATTGATAACTCTCTCCTCCAATTTGCGGACCCTAGTAACTATATTCTTAATATTTGATATAATGCAAAAAAGATATCGTGGTAAAACTTTTCAATAATTATTCATATTTATACTGGGAGTTAAGCATGCAATTTATAAGTACATAATACTTATAATAATAATTTATACAAGTAATCCATAATAATATTTTAAATTTTGAAATCATATTTATTTTTGGCGTATGATTTTTTTTTAATTGTTTCTAAATCTTTGATTGTCTTTCAATCATTCCGCTTCACCTGTTATCCTCTTCCCCCTCACCTATGAAGTGCACCACGCCGTTTGGAAACCACTGCATGATATGTATGCATATTATATACTCACTGGTCACTTAAGTAAATGTAAACACATGCTCTTTTATGCAAATTTCTAATCAGTCAATGACTTGGCAGCATCTTAATGAATATTACGATTTTATGAAGTTTAACTGACAGTAGCATGGGCTGCTCGGTCAATGAATGTTGAATTTTTCCACATAAAATAACGGCTAATACTAACATGGCGACTTGCTGAATTTCATTTCATGCTTTAGTATTTTTGTAATCAATTAACTTCAAGCAAGGAAATAAAGCTACTAAGATGCATGGGGGTTACTAAGCGTGAAAGAAACAGAGATGAGAATGAAAGAACAAGAATTAAGAAGACAGATGACAATTGGAGTTACATTTAAATTTTTGAAGATCGTAGTTGACAGACTAAGTACCGCTACTCATACTGTGCCTGAGTATGTAGAATCCGGTCAAACGATTGAACCCTTCTGCTTCGTCTATGTGCCATGTCCCTTCCTGGCGTTGATGATCATGGCTCGCCACAACTTCCTGGCTTTTGCAGCTCTCAAAAAATTTTGTTTTTTTGGCTATCTCTCCCAAACCCTACACTGCCACCTATTCACTCAAACTCGCCAGGTATTTTTTTTTTGTCTCTTTTGACTTCGAACTATCATGTGAGTATCAAATTTTCTAAGGTCGCTTTCCTCATTATGTGCGCTAGAAATTTTATGTTTCTTCCTGATGTTAAGTATAAGTTTCCTTTTCGTTTTCATTGTCTCTAGAACTCCGTCGTTGAGTCCATGTTATTCTCAGTATCCTTCAGTAAACCACATTTCTGCTGCTTGAATTCATCTGTGAGCAGATTTTCTAGCATTCACTGCCATGTAGGAGGATTGGTATTACGTAACAGTTCAGTACTCTTTTCCTTGATTCTAACGAAAAGTTTCTGTTTCTTAATATTTTTCTTGGCTTTTGGAATGTGTTTTCGCTATTCCAATGTGTGATCTGATTTCGGTGTTGCATTTAAGTTGTCCATTGAAACACTTCCTAAATATTTAAATTTTTATATTTGCTTGATTTTCATCTTGGGCTGTTCCTTTTGCTAACAATCATACATTCTGTATTTTTTACAATTGATGTTTAGTCCTTTCTTCATGTCTTCCTTTACTGCCTTCGGTAGGAGTTCCTGTAATTTCCTTTCTGTGTCTTCTATCATCACCGTATCTTCTGCATATCCTATATTCTTAAAATGATTAATCCTGGTAGAAATTCTTATTCTCTCAGGATCGCCTTTCTATAAAGGACGAATAAGTCCGGTGAGAAGATACGTCCTTGTATTACGCCCCTTTTTTATAGAGAAAGACCACCAAATTTGAACTCTTGCGACAGGGAGAGATAAATCGAATTATTACTGAAAATACATCATCAGATTAATAAGTATCGATTAATGAATGAAATCTAATTCTAACAAATCCACCTAGCTAGTGGAATTTTTCTCTCGGGTATTAACTTCGTGTCTTACCTTAAATATATTGGGATCAAATCTCGTATGCCGTGAAATCGCGATATTTTAAAGATCTGGCTTATGATCATTAATACTGGCGCTTCCTCTTATTTTACTTTTGTCAAAACTAATGTAGTCCAATAAAAATAACACAGAATGGAGCTAAAGGTGGAAAAATGGTACGAAACTAAATTTGGTAACATTTGAAAGGCTGTTGTTTTCTAATATATCAAAAATCTTCATTTTCTGACATGGTCAATTAGTTTTCTATAAGTACATTACACTTTTCTTTGAAATATTTTTTATAGTCCCAAGATGAAACCACACACTTACATTACACAAAATTATATATATATATATATATATATATATATATATATATATATATATATATAGACAGACAGACAGAAATGTGTATTTGGGCAGCAACCCCTATTTTATGCAAGTTTCATTAAAAAAGACTGACAAGGTACCGTGGTTAATATTTTTATATAATTTGTCATGTGTTATAATTCTTTTCTTTTCTGGAAGTATATTATATAAAAACTGTCCAAATGTTTTGTATATCCGAGCGATTTCGCCTACACTTTTAGCCATTATCAAGGGTGAATTTTATTTTTACTTTTATCTGTATGTATGGATTGTTTTATGTATGTATCTAGTTATAGGAATGTTTTATTTTCCAAACGCGGTCAGCCATTGTGGCCTTGTTCATAGTTGACATAAAGTGTTGGCTTTTAATGCTTCCATTATTTTTACCTTTTTTACATATGGACGAGGCTATAATATTTGTATTATCAACAAGTATGTTGTGGATTGAGTTTGGTAGGTCTTCATGTGTATTTAAATGAGATCTAATTAATCTATGGTCAATTTTTATATAATTTACGTTCAGAAAAGAAAGGGAATTATAAGAGCACATGAAAGATTATACAAAAATCTTAAACAAATACCTTGTCAGTCGTTTGTAATGAAATCTGCTTATATATATAATTTACAGAAAAACCGGCACTATTTTAATTGACTTGTTTGCTCATTAAAAAAATAAAAAATAGGTAAAGGTTGAGAGAATAATTTTTGTACATTAGCATTTATTCGATCTTACTTGGGCACATCGATATGGCATAATGGTTAGAATAACTATGACTGGTAATGAGTTCGATACTCACTGGGTGCCACATACTTCTGAACTTGTACCACATCTAAGCTACGCTTGGAAAATCACTTTGGGCACCTCGATGTGTTGCAACGGTTAGCAAGCTTGTCTCGCTAGAACAATTATAACTGGTAGTGAGTTCGATCCTCACTGGGTGCCACATGCATTCGGTCTTGTACCACATTTAAGATAGGCTTAGAAAATCACCATTAAACCTTTCTCTACCTACTACATTTTTCACAATAAAAAAATATTGATTTTCTTTTTAGGAAGGAGTCCTGTTTATAATAATGTCTAATCAATCCTTACCTTTTTACAAAGCTATCTGTACCCGGATCTTATTTACAAATATTAAGTTTCAAACTATTCTTGCGTCAGTGATATCTGCGTACTGTAGACGTTGCTCTTTATTTTTTGATTTGTAATAGTTCGCAGTTATCAATTACGTAAATATAGTTTTAAACTTGTCATATGTAAATAAATGTAAAGTACAGATAATTCATTAGGAGGTCAAGGATTGATTTGAGACGGTATATATAATATGAATAGAATCATAGAAAGGATAATAAATCAATATTTTCTACTCTGAGGAATGCTGTATGTAGAGGAAGTTCTAATAAATGCTCATCTATAAAAACTGTTAAAAATATCATTTTTTATGAACGGACCACTTAATTTAAGTAGTGCCGAAAAACTGATAATATACTTGTATCCTAATAATTATATAGTCAAGTGATTAAAGTAAATAAGTTTCCAAGCACTTTCTTCTAATCAGAAGGTCCGTAGAAAGCTATATGCTTATAATGGACAATGATTTTTCCGGTAATTTTACAGACCACTTAGTAGAGTATATAATAGTTTTGTTTTCTAATCGTTAAATCATCAAGTGATCAAGATAAACACCTTATTCTAATCTGCTATTCCAATATAATCTATTTCTGGGACAAGATAATTACACTTGTCCTTACAGAGGTTTTACTTCTTTTATGCGCTGTGTCCCTCAAGAATGTAGGCGATCATAGCCATCCACATCTTCCTGTCCATTATAGCTCTTAATAGATTTTGTCTTTATTATTTCTTCTAAGTCCTGTTCTACCGTCTGTTTACATAAGCTCATCAACTATGATACGCGCTGCTTTCCGCTGTCACTATTTCCCTTATTCTGTCATGCAATAAAGTTCTTGAGAAAAAGGAAACGAAAAGGAAACTTGTACTTAACGTCAAGATGAGACATCTGAAATTTCTAGCACACATAATGAGGAAAGAGTGCTTGGAAAGTTGGATACTCACAGGGCAAATTGAAGGCAAGAGTGACAGAGGAAAATAACGATTACTTAGTGAGCTTGATTAAATGGATGGCAGAACAGAGTTTGGGAGAAATAACAAAAATACAAAATTTATTAAGTGCTACAAAGGACAGGAAATTGTGGAGAGCCATAACCGCCTATGTCCTGTGGAGACACGGCACCTGAAGAGGAAGAACGGCAATATCCTTTCTATTCCCCAAAAGGAAGTCATTCATTTCTTTCACTTCAAAAGAAAGTGTTCGGTCACGGCTCATCTGGTGAATATTTTGGTCACTTCGACGCGCTGTAATGGTTAGCAAGCTTTTCTCGTTAGATCATTTATGACGGAGTAGTGAGTTCGATCCTCACTGGGTGCCCAATACTTTCAGCATTGTGCCATAATCTAAGCCACACTTAGAAAAATCACTACTTTTACTTAAATATTCTCCACGGGGAATATTTCAGTAAACTCGTTTAAAGGACGTCAGAAGGTAGCCCTTAAATCATTTGTCAAATCCCATTCTAAATATAGAATTTTTATCTCAGTTATTTGCAGAGAAATAAATAAAGGAAGTCATTGTTATGACTACAGTGCTACAATATCCTTTGTCATAATAGATTATATGTATACATTTTAAGTCACTCAAAATTGTACTTTATTCTATTACATTGACTTTTTCTCAATTCAAAGTAGTTAATGTCTGTAGTACACAGTTATCACTGACGTAAGCACAGATTTACGCTTGACATTTGTAAATAAAAACAAAATACAGAAAACTCTTTAAGAAGTCAAGGATCGATTTGACATTGTAATTATATTTTAGACAGGACCCCTTCTACAATGAAAAAATCAATATTTTTCTATTCTGAAAAATGTCGCGAAATGAGAAAGGTTTAATGAATGATAATCTTCAAAGATTATTCCATACCAAAATTCTTCCTTATTTTTACACGCAGGTCCCTATATAAGTAATGCCTATATATACCTATTTAAGAATTGCCCATGTTTCACCTTATTTTAGTAGAGCATATATTTTCATCTATTTAAGTAGTTTCCAAATGTCCCCCTATTTAAGCAGTGCCCACGTTTCCCTTATTTTAGTATTGCCCATGTGTCCCCCTCTATTTAAGTAATGCTCACGTTTCTCCAAGTAAGCAGTGTCCATGTTCCCCACTATTTAAGTAGTACCCACATTTTCCCCTAAGTCGTGCTCATGTTTTCCCCTATTTTAATAGTACCTATGTGTCGTTCTATTTTAGTTTAGTCTATATTTACCCCCTGTTTAATAGAGCTCATTTTTCCCGCTATTTAAGTAGTACCCATGTACCCCACTATTTTCATAGTGTTCATGTTTCCCCCTATTTTGGTAGTGTCCATGTTTCCCCATAAGTAGTGCTCATTTCTCCCACTTAATTAAGTAATGCCCATATTTCCACAAGTTCGTGTGATCATTTTTAGAACCAGGATCTCTTTCAAATGCTGATTTCCTAGACAATTGTGATTTCCCTACTTAAAAGGTTTTGACGTTAGACAGCATTTCTCACTCACCAATTCTGCGTCCTTATGCTATACTAAGGTAACGTTATTAAATAGGGAAATTTTCTAAGTTTTTCTCAATATCGACACAAAAGTGTATAGATTTATTCTGATTAGATTAAGATAGCCTAAATATAAGCACCTGTTATCATTTACTATTTATCTGCGGAGACGCATCTGTATTGTCAATATATTCATCAGAAGAGAAAAAACATTTTTTGTTGATAGAAAATGAAATTTACTTCTGCTAAACTATGAACGTTTTTTTACAGAAACAATCAACTCTCATGTAGGCAAATATATGGTACAGTGTAACCCGGATGTAAGAGAGTTGTCGGGACCGGAGAAGAAGTCTCTTATATCCGGGTTTCTCTTATATCCGGGTTTGGTCTATTTTATATACATTAACACAGGCTCTAATTTGGGACCAGAGAAAATCTCTCTTATATCCGGGTTTCTCTTATATCAGGGTCTCTTATATCCGGGTCTCTTATATCCGGGTTACACTGTATTAAAAATGAATCCATATGACAATAATATCTACTTCTTCTTCTTTTATGTGCGTGCCTCTTCAGGACGTAGGCGATCATGTCCCTCCACATCTACCCATCCCTTATAGGAAAATATCAATAGCTAAGCCAGAGCCTCTATCGATAATAGACGACTTCGGAATCTGAAAGAAAGAACTGGATGGCAGAAATGGTTGGAAAGAGGTGGTCAAAAGTGTTAGCTAGGGTAAGATGATTTTCTAAGCATAGCTTAGATTATGGCGCAAGGCCGAAAGTATGGGGTACCCAGTGAAGAACGAACTCACTAGCCAGTCGTAATTAGTTCTAGCGAGACAAGCTTGCTAACCATTACACCACGTCAAGGTACCCCAGAATAGATACGATAGGTCTTAAATCAGAAAATAAAAACAAGTAAAACCTGAAAATAAATTTTTATTAATGTTTAAAATATCTTTCTTAGTATTTTCCTTGGACATTTCTAAAATGTTAATAATTAAATGTGTGTGACGTCCTTGTCGCAGCGCCGGCTGTGACGTCCTTGTCGCAGCGCCAACTGTGACGTCCTTGTCCCTAAACACAGCCTTCGCTCGCTCCTCGCTGCTCCGTTCGGGTGTCGCCGCTCCAAACGTGACGTCCGCCTGTCGCGTCAGTCGTGTTGTCTCGTCCTGTGACGACCAACTGGCTTGGTATCGGTCGCGGCACCCAAATGTGACGTTCTAACCTTTTGGGGATTCGGATGGGAATCTGGTTAGATTCGATATCAGCCTCGTCGTTCCCAACTCGCTTCCAACGCCTGGTTACCAAAGTAACTGCATTGATCCCTGCATTGATCCACGTTGTGAATTGATCTTAGGCAGACGAGATCAATCAGTAGTTGGGGCCGTAATGCAAATCGGGTTCAACGGGGGTGACACCACACAAATATGCATAAAAGAAAATAAAATGATAACTCAAAAATTCAAGGTATCAAAAAAGGATAACAAGCTTTATGTCTAGTTGTTGGATACATAGGACTGCGTCTATTTCCCGACCCGTTCTATGGATTGTGACATGTTGTTTTCCGTTAGGCGAGTTTTTTTAACACTTCAAGTTGTTTGCTCTTTTGGCTAGAAATTGGTTTTTCGGTGTGTCTTCAGCGAAAGTCAAAAAAAAATTTATTCTGGTGGTCTGGATCTAAGTCGCTCTTCAAATTAATTGTTCTTGGATTGAAGAGGAGTCCGGAATTTGCGTGAATCTTGGTCAGCTATCTGCGAGGCGGGAATTCTCTCGAACCGAACTGGAACTCAACTCGAACTTAACTCAAACTGCAACTTAACTGAAACTGATTTCTGCTTACTGCGACTTCGCTTATATGAACGCCGACCAAAACCGGGGTGGGTTTGTCGGCGCCGGCGGTTCCTCGATAATTCTAAATACATATCCACCTCTTTTATTTCTGGTTAGGAATTTTCCATTTTTTTCCATTTTTGGGAGCCTTCTCTTACTCCCACCTTCTCATCATACTTCAGAGGGGCGTGACTGCCCTCCCCACTTCTTCGTAGCAACTTCTCATACCCATCCTCTAGATGGGCGGCGACAACCTCCTCCTTGCGTCACGTGATCACCACTCGACCAATAATGTTTTAGTCGGGCGTGTACGATTCCGCGGCTTTGTTTCAGGAAAAAAAATTATCTTGCTTAACAAAAAAAAAAAAATTATCTTTTTCTTTTCCTTTTCTTTCTTTTAATCGCAGTTATCATTTTCTCTAGCCGCAAACAGAACAATACGATCAATGGTGGTCATAACTCTTGTTCTTCACCTGGGCTTCGACAGTCATCGTATCGCTAATTATCAGAATGGGTGGTCATTTTAACACCGCCAGACCGTCGCCTCGAAAAAAAAATTTCTAAGTTCCCATTCATTTTTTCGGTACACATTTCTGATAACATAGTTTTATTATCGCAGGCTAAAGATGTTCCGTCGAAAGAAATCGGTCAGTGGACACATCGTGTGCGGCTTTTGACACAATTAATTTTTCATATCTATCCAAAGCCCTGTAATTTCACCTGTGTTTTGTCAATTATCAAAATTAACGTTTTCAATTGGACTTTTCTTTGGCTAGTCGGCCTGGGGTTTGCTTAATCAGATGCTTTCCCGCACTAGCGGTTTGTTTATGTATCCCAGATAACACAGCCCGTCGCCAGAACACACCCGATTCCTTTATCCACTCAGAATTTCTCTGCCATTGTAATGACACTCTTTCGCCATTTGTTACTTATCAAAATATCCTTTATCCATTGTCTCTTAGCCGTGGTGTTCTGCTTATCATCCACGCTTTGGGTCTTCGCCTCTCCTTTCCTTTCTTTTCTTTCTTTTCTTTTTCTGCCTTGGTAAATGGTGCCACATGTGTTTTAATCACCGATAACAGTAAAGTTTAACAAAATCGAATGATCTGGGTATATTTAATAGAAAATCTTACTTTTTGTTTTTACTAGTTATGGAAATGATATAATTAATTTAGTTTGGTTCATTTTGTTTCATGGTATATCAACCTCAATGAGTTATTTAATGCCAACAAGATTTTTAAGGATAGGTTCGTATGAATAGAATATGCATTGCTTGCAATATATCAGTTTGTAGATCAGGTTTCATTTATGTATTTTTGTACAGAGGGTTTTTGTCGAGAGTTAAATGAATTGCTGGTAATCTTTCTTTTTTTTTTTTCAAAAATGTAATCTCTTTTTTTAAAATGTATTGCTAGTATTTTTACTATAAAATCTATTTTTATACTTTCATAGTTTTCTAACCCCAATTTGACGGTTGACTATTTACCCATAGCTGGGACCCTAACAGGTGCTACCACTCCAGGTCAGGGTGGACCTGAGAATACCAGCAATTAAGAGGTGGTTCCACGCTACTCAAAACCTCCTGTTCTGAGGCCTTGCTGTTGGACGTAGTTTATCGTCTTACCCAGGACGGTGGCAAGAGAGACAGAGGAAAACAACGCATAACATACGTAATGACCTTGAGTAAATTGGTGGTAGGACAGGGTTTAGGAGAAATAACGAAAAGATAAAATCTATTAAGAACTACAAAGAACAGGAAATTGTGGAGAGCTATGATCGTCTTCGTCCTGAGGGGACGACACATAAAGAAGTCCAGTGACCAAATCGGGTAAATATTTTTCCTATCACCAAAACTTCACGTTTACACTTCTCAATCACATTACATACGCTCTAAATACCACAATATCTCGATGAAGTCCTAACTCGTCCCATATGTATGTTTTTTCTTTTTTCTTTTTTCTTTTTTCGTGGGGCGGGGGATTTAATAATAGTACTACGACTAAAAAAAGCATTACCTTAAGTTATGTAATATGATACGCCTCTACTCTTTGACCAATCAAAACGAACGGTGCAAATAATTCCCCCCCACCGGTTACTCGACAGTCAAGGTGAACGTGAGAGGTAAGTTAGTTTTGGCAAAGAATTTTTCAAGTAAAAAAAAAAAAATAAATAAATAAATAATAATAATTTCTGTATTTTTTTATTATATTGAATTTCCTTGCCAGTGATCAAATGGCTATAAATCTATGTATCTTTTTGTAGTTATTGTGAAGTTGTTTTAAAGTAGGCGAATTGGCTTTTGGTTGAAGTTTCAAATAAAAATTATTTTCTTCGAGCGAGGACTTCTGTAAATATTTCAGTCTCCAAAATATATTTTTGAGATTTCATAAAATTAAATAAAGAATGTAGTGACTGACTCAAAAATTTACTTACACAGTTTCATAAATAACTTTATTCATAAATGAATAATTGCTGAAAACTTTGTAGAAATCCTACTTCGCAGACTTTGAAAAAATTTTAAATCCTGGGTGTTTACCACATAAAAATGTACTCAATGTGTCATTCTGTTTTCTATAATTTAAACAACGTTTCAAACATAACTATTTCCAATGCTGTATAGTGAGCAGAAATAATTTTTATAGTAGTATCAGGGCCGACTTAATGTACTAGCAACTCGGGCAGTTGCCAGGGACACTTTTATAACGCCATGTCATGTGTTTGGGATCTTCCGAATACTAAAGCTTATACAAAACATACTTTCGGTCGTCTATGACTAAAGGGAGATTAAATTCTTTAGCTATTTTGTCAATAAGAAATGATGTAAAGAAGATGGGTGTAAAAAGTGCCATAAAAAGATTTGCAGGTCTGGAAAACGTTTGAACGAACGTTTTATTTAGCTTGTATTGAGTTAGATTTTGTAATTCGTTATTTTTCAGTTTTTCTCCTTGTGAAAATTTTGAAAAATCATACTTGTAAGTTCAGCTTGCCCGGTGTGCCAGCAACCTTAGGGTTGCTACTGGGTAGTGGTAATATTAACTGTTTCCTTACAGAAAATATTCAGCATTCATTGACCGAACAGTTAGTGTTACTGTCGGTTGAAATTTATAGAATCTTTTTATTAAAACATTTTTTTCAGGCAATTAGAGGAATTCTTAATTTCACTGTCATCGCTCTTTCTAATATTGATAGGAGTTTCCTTCCAAACCATTTGTTTTAAGATAGCGTACAACAATAGGTCACGTCATGGATATATACTTTATTGCTAATACCATGTAACCCAATACAATCTGTTACTTGAAAAGGAAATGAGTACCACCAAGTACCCCCCCCAAAAAAAAAAAGCAAACACTCTCACATGCTGTCATTATTGATGCTATGAAGAGGGATTGCTTGGCATAGCAATCAACAATCCAATGGTAATGGAGGAATTAGTTGTTCCCTTTGAGAAATATTTGGCATTTATTGACTGAACAGTTAAGCATTAATAGTAGTTGAAATTTATAAAATCTTTTTCTTAAAGCTGTTTTTAAATCAATTTGTTAGATAATTAGACATCTCAAGTCTACTAACTGCTATCACTCTTTTGAGTATTGATGAGTTTCCTTCCAAGCCTTTTGTTTAAGGTAGTGTGGAATGTCAACATGTTGATTATTATATTATTTTCTCTCTTTGTTACATGTGCTACCCATTTTTGTCGTTGCTATTGTTAGAAATTTTCAAATGATGTAGTTTTTGTTATTTGGTAAAGCTCTTTGCGATTTCATAGCGCCAATCGGGATTAGAACGTTCAAGTTCGCGTCTTAGATGTTGTATAGATTGGACTATCGTTCGGTTCACCCTTATTCCTGGTCTTCTAAACAGGAGTAGAGATTTACTCCTTGTTTCCTGTTTAGGGTTGGGTTTCCGGTTCTAAAGTCTACTTCAACTCTAGACTTCTGACGTCATCACCTAATACTCTTAACTTTTATTTACTATTTATTTTTTCCTCGATACTAGTGGATAGGTTTGCCTATCATCCGGTTCACATCCCTCCCGGTCTTTTGAACAGGAATAGAAATGTATCCATTGTTTCCTGTTTAGGATTGGATTTCCGGTTCCTTCTTAAAGCTTTCTCGTTTTCTTTCACTCCCAGTAACCCATTGCGCCTTAGCAGTATTATCGCCTTACTAGTGGTGAATTGATTAAAAATAAATACATGAAGGT
>CAHIKZ030000064.1:2007500-2079526 GCA_903632075.3 Acanthosepion pharaonis | reverse complement strand
GAGTTTTAAAATTTTTAGTTTTTTTTTTTTCCATCAGTCATGAAGAAATATTTTTTTTATTTAATAAATTTTGAAAACCCCGGGGAAATTTTTTTTTTGTTTTTGGCCCCCCTAAAAAATAACTTTTTTTACACTAATCAGAAGATCCGCAGTAATTAAATGGTGTTTATAATCAGACTGTAATTATAAAGTCACGGAAGACCAACAGAATACAATTAACATGTTATTTTCAGTTAAGCACTGTTCTCCGCTGTTAAGGCCTTTACTTTTGTGAAACACATGTGGAGAAGATAATTTGATTTTACAAGTTCAACTGAGAAGGGTAAATACAAGTATCACTATCATATCACATTTTTTTATAAATGAAATATCAAAATTAATAATAAAATGAATGGAAATACAAATAACACAGTAAAATGTCATAAATGTACATAAAATTATAGTATTTTATGTACACTTCTGATAAAATTTAATAACAAAGGTACCTATAAATTAATTAGATACCTTTCTTATGAAATATGAAATTTAATCTCACTCTTAACAGTATTATTTTAATTTCTTTATAATATATTTTTATAAAGCATCATAAACATAAAGTTAAAAGCTAAGTACAAAAAACAAAAAAAATGTAAATTATTTCACTTTTCTCCTTCTGTAGAACAAATTACCCTCATGGAATCCATCAATATGTCATTCATCACCTGTCAAGTGAGGCGAAAGTTTATGACCTGCTTAGTTTCACTTTAAAATTACATCTTTTTGGCACAGAAGCTAAGATAAACTTGGTTCAAAATATTTTAAATAAACATTATAATTTCTAATTTTCTTAAAATAGGTTTTCAAAAAATTATAATTGATATTTAAAATCATTTCAAAGGGAGATTTTTCAGGTTTTTTTATAAAATGGAAAAAAAAGAAAAAAGGTCAATTTTGCCAACTCAAAAAAAAAAAAAAGATTTTTTTCAAAAATCTTTCCTCTTAATAATAATAAACATTTACATAAAAGTACCTATATTAATGGAATCAAGAAAAACTATTGCAAATATGCGTGTTAAACTTTGCAAAATATTCTAATAAAAATCTAAAGCAAATGGTGTATAGGAGACAGGAAATTCAAGTATTAATTTTTTCATGCAAAATACTCTTACTAAACAAGTTGTCATAATTATTACATGCCATATATATTCATCCTTGCTTTCAATATGGCTGCTACAGCTATATATTTGCAGATTCTTGATAAAATTCAAAGAATCTGCAATTTTATTGCTCCTAACTTAACGTCTTTCACCTCCACAATGTACTTTCCCTGGTAATTGTTCTGGGGAACTTTCATCTATGATACCTTGATTCTAGATTGGCACCAACATTTTTACAGTTGGGATGGCTACATATAACCCAAACTTCTATGCTAAAAGTTTCTTCTATTACATTTTGCTTGTGTCACTCTCTTCTGGTTTCATCAATTTTGATATTGCATTAAATTTTGGAATACCAATGTTTTTTTTAATTCTTATGCTTTTATTGTCTTCTCCCCTTAATAGTAATTTCTCTAACATTCAGTAACATCTTTCATCCTAGTGGCTTTATTGCCTTGCTTGTGGTAAAATGATGAAAAAAAAAAAAATATATATACACACACACACACACACACACACACACATGATCTGTTGGATCACTGACAGTTCCCATTTATAAAACATTCAAGTTCATTTCAACATTAAACCAAATTGTTAGAAGAAAGTTCAAATAAAAAATACTTACTGTATAAACAACTTGTATTTTTAAATCTTATTCAATTAAAATTATGTACCTCTGCAAATTGGGTATATATAAAGTTTAAAATGAATTTTTAAAAATGAAAGCTAAAGGATTAAATTTACTATACCTGGTAACCAAAATACTTTCATGTATTTCAGACAGAAATTATATTAATATTACACTTTTTTTCTTCAGTCAAATCAATACTGTCAGGCTTTTTTTTTTCTTTTTTTTTTAAACACACATTTGTAAACAAAACTTACTTTTTATTTTTGCAAGATTTATGTCAAATTATGTTGCTTAAACATTATTATTAGAGAAAAATTAAAACAAATATTACTTACAGCATAAAATGTTGCTATGGTTAGGAAATGCTTGTATTCAACTTGTTTTTCTGATGTGTTAATTTATTTATTGACAGTGGATTGACTGCTGAACATGTTCATAGTTAAGTATAGTATAGCAGACAACAAATTTCCTTTGGGTTTTGTTTCTCCCCCACCCCCATAAGGGTGGGGGACAACCCCATTAAAACACATGACCTTTATCAGTTTGGACATTCATATTTCAGAAATTCTGCATCTATATAAAAAAAACAAATCAAAATTCTTTTAAAAATAGTCAAGGTCTTCAGATTGTAATAAGCTTTAAAATATGATTAGTAAATAAAGTTTTACTTAATTTTTACAGAATATTATTATCTCATTCAAAAACTTTATAAATTATTCAATTTTAAATTCTACAAAGCAAATTTTGTAAAAATTCATTTTTCATCTAAGATTAATTTTCAAGTAAAAAAAAAAAATTTTTTTTTTTTTTTACTTCAGACAATAATTTTGACAATAAAAGTACTTTCATTATATTTGGGGCATGTTTTCATCACAGTATATTGATTTTTATTGCTCTCATGGAGGTACCTACTTAAAATATTTTTTAAATATGGTAAGAAGTTTTTTTTCAAATATTTAAATTATTGTTTCTTTAAAGAAAGCTGAAATATAAATAAACATGTAAGCAATCACAGAAAGGTGGAAAGAAACTTAAATCATTATGTGCCAGACACACAAATCAGACTTTTACTATTATATACAAGACACACATACTGTTTTGCTGTACAGTAAATAATGATTTGTATGCAGGAAAAAAGGCATCTTTTAATTTTAATAATAATTAAATTTAATAAATTTTTGTATATTTAAAATGAATATTGTAAAAACTGACATTTTTTTCATGACATGAGAAAAGCTATGAAATCAGAAGTAAATTATTTGAAAACTTTTCAGGAATAAATTCCCCAGAAACAAAAACAAAACAAATATACATTAATTTGTGGTAAATATAATTAAAACTTCATTTTAAATAAATGTTATCTTACAAACTGTACGTTGTTTCACAGAACGTCAGTACGATATTCAATATATACAAGTTATATCTTACATCCAAGTGGAAATAAGTGTCAGTTTAGAGTTATTCCCCTTTATTTTCAAAATTTAAAAAACATTTTTTTTCTTCTTTCTTTTAAACCATCAACTTATTTTTTTAATGTTGTCACAAGATTATACATCATAATGCTTAGGTGGCTATCAAACGATAAGTAATCACAGTATACTTTTCAGATCACTGAATAAAAAAAAAAAAAAATGCTAAGTTCACTTTGGAATGAATGTATCAGATACAAAAACAGATCTGACTGAAAAGTACTTTTTATACAACTTCTTTTTCAATTTTGTTCCAACATTATTATTATTACAAACAGCTGATCTTGGTATTTTTTGGCTCAAGATAAAAATTTTTAAAACTACAAAACATACAAAATTATTTCTTACAGAAGAGACAACTTGATAAGATTTTCTTTATTTTATAACAATATTCACAGTAGGAAATTAAATTAAGCCTGACAGCCATTGTAGAATTAACTTAAATATATCTGGGATTTTCTTATAGATTTAAACTGTTTAAGGGAGATTTTGAAATAAGGGAATATATATATACATGCGCGCACACACATAGATTGGAGAAATAATCCAAATGTCATCAACAATAGTCAGTAAACGCTGCATATAATTTCTGTTTTTTTTAAACTTTAACTTTGTATTAGAGTCCTAAAGTAAAAATAAGTACATTTGTGATTTTACTCAGAAAATCTAAAAATATCGTAAAAATTTTCCTTAAATGAAGTTTTCTTTTCTGCCTGATTTTATTTACACACTATTATCCTCATCTTTGTTATTACATTTCAGCCATTGCGCCTTCTGGCTTTCATCAGATCAAGAATTCTTTTTAAGATAATAATAGGTTACTAATTAATTAACCCATACCTTTGGGTGGGTGGGGGGTTTGAGAAGAGGAGGATTTATACCTAATTAGAATTTGATAAACAAAAATTAGTAATGTGGATATAAAGCTTTGGATCAATTTTATATTACCATCAATATATAAACTGATCCCTCACTTTGTGCCCATGATAGTTTCTATACATTTATATTCCCCTTAAAAAAATAGGGGTGATTGATTTGCAGGTTATTTAAAGTCAGAATAAATTCTTCGACATAATAATGATTAAGCAATACAAGCCTTATTAATTTGTCCTATACCTTTTAGGAAAAGGAAGCAGTTATACATTACCCCAAGGGTATTTTCTTGTAAGTGAATATAATGAACCGAACTGCAAATGGAACGCAGAACTTATTCACAATACAAAGCCATTAGTACACCCAACCTTACAGCATCTGGTATTCCCAATGTTCAGTTTTAAATTCGCCGTAGATTATCCAGATTGACATAACCTGATGAAGGCCGGAGGGTACAACAGCTGAAACACTGTGATGATAACAAAAAGACAATGGCTTGCACGTAAATGATGTAAATGTAACATTTTTTTTTCTTCTGTTGTTGTTTTATATAGAATCTTTTTTTTTTTTTTTTGTGTAGGGGATGGGGGTAGAGATAATATTATTTTGTGTTCTTTAGGGATTTATTAACACTAGACTTGGCAATTGAATGACTGCTTAGTTTCCAAAGTCACTAATTGTGCTATTGTGTCGGGTCTTACGTAATCCGAGGTCATTATCATTTGTGATCATGGCAGAGTTTGATAACGCAGCAGTCTTGTTGAAGTCTATTTCCGCATAACTCTCTGTTCGTTTTCCAGGCGATTCAGGAAACGAAGAAAAACTGAGCGGAGACGTGGGCGACACGCAACCGCCACTCGACAGATTGTCAGAACTACGGTTCAAGTCCAACTGGATGTAAGTTACTTTACGCACTTCATTGTTCACCTGATGGGGTGGAGGAGGCGGTGGAGGCAAGGTGTGAAAGGACTGTGGAACTGTTCTTGCTTGAACTTGCAATTGCTGTTGCGACTGGGAGTGTTGGGGTGGTAGCAGTGGCAGTTGCTGCTGCTGTGTATGGTGATGATTGGTGCTTGCAGATGCACAAGGAGATGCTGCTGCAGATGCACCTGACATGGCAAGTGCCGGACTGCTATTCATGGATATATTCGCATAGTTGTGATCTGCAACATTAATCTGTGTTCGTGTTAAAATCTCCGGATCGGACTCTGCATTACAGTCATTGCTTACATTTATATAGTTTGGATTGTTACTCTGATCGGCTTCTGTAAATACTTCTGTATCAGCATAGTTACCGTTCCCATCAGTATTCGGCTCAAAGTCCGTCCTGGGACCATCAATTGCATCATCACAGAGGTTTTCTGTACTTTTTGGTAAATCAAGCACAGCATAATTTACAGCACAATCTTGCAAAGGTACTTCATTGTCATCCACTTCTAATAAGGGTGTGGTACTATCGGTGGCACCCACATTTGTCATCGGCATAGCATTTATGTAGTCGTGGTTACTGTTATCAGGGGCATTGGAAGCATTGACATACAGCCGGAGTCCGTTATTATTTCGTATCAACCCATTGTGAATGGGACGATTTGATATCATCATTCCATTATGATCCGGATTCTCAATAATTGAACTGGGTCGACTATGTAAACGGTTTGTGCTTCCCAAATGGCTCTGATTTGCCCTTTCTTCTTGCCCCGCTCGTTGTATGCATTCCTGGACGAGATTAAATAACTCTTCAGCATGTTGGCATTTGAAAGCAAATATGGCCGGCCCTGTTAGGCAACGGCGACCACTTTCAAATGAAAACAGTTCAGCATCACAGCCGTAACGACGCAGACACCGCACGGGCCATCGAATTGGTTCTTTGCCTTTTTGATACAAAATCAAGTCTTGATCACCGACTTCAATTTTCCCCGCATTTAATTCTAAACCGTTGTCGTCCACATTGTACACGCGGAAAACCCTCCGGTTTTGGTTGACATCTCTCCGAGAATAAATGCACCCCATTCTTCAGCTGATCTGTGAGAAAAACAAAAAAAAAAATTCAAATACTTAATTAAAACTAGTGGGTGGGGAAGAGGAGAATTAACATGTCAGCAATTTGCTTCAATTAAACCATTAACAATGGCCATTTAAAAAAAAAAAAAAACAAAAATAATTCTTTGCTGCAGTTGATTGATTGATTTTGTTAATGCCATTATCAACACCTCTATGGGTTATTTAATGCCAAAATCTAAATATTATAAACACAATTTTATGGCTTCAACTAAACATAAAATTTGTTGTTGGTTATTTTGCTTTAAAAATGCATTTCTGATATTCTACTATAAATATGTATTGTTACTAATTTTTTTTATATAAAAATTAATTTTTATAGGGTGACCCCCAAAAACGGAAATTTTTGAAGTGCGTATTGCCAGACATGAGCAAGTGGCAACACTGCGAGACAGTGACCTTGAGCAAGTAAACATTTCGCCATTTAGAATTCAAGATGAAATTCACAGTATCCCAGCTGAGATGTTGCAGCAGTCAATGAGGAATCTCAACAGCAGATTTCAAGAATGCATTTGTACAGGAGGACGCCATCTACAGGACATAATTTTTAAAAAAATTAAAATTTCATCATGGTTTCTTAAATAGCATATTTTAAGGTTTCAATTACTATGAATAAAATATTTTTCTTCCATCACTCTTTGTTTTATTGGATTGTTAAAAAGTTCCCATTTTTTGGGGGGGTCACCCTATACTTTCATAGTGTTTTATTCTTGTTTGGGGTTCACTATTTGCCCATAGCTGGGACCCTAACAGATGCTACCACCACAGGTCAGGGTGAACCTGGACACAACAGCAATTAAGAGGTGATTCCACGCTCCTCAAAAACTCCAATCTCCTGATCAGAGGCCTTGTTGCTGGATGTAGTTCATTGCCATACCAGTTGAGTGAGTCCTAGAAGTGTAAGGTGAGAATTTCCCATCATGCATAGTTAATGGATTAATTACTACAAATTTAGCCTTGTGTCAGACAAAGCTAAGCTTAGTAAATGCCTGTTAGCTGCCACATGTAGAGGCAAATCTAATAGTGAGCTTCTTCCTCACCAGGTGCATCACAGATATGAGACTTTTCTATGGTGCTAAGAAACTTAGTAAATAGTAATATGAAAGTCAATGGTGTAACAATTTGCTCATTCAAAAAAAAAAAAAAAAAAAAAAATAGATCACTAGCACCTTAACCCCCCACCAAAAAAAACAAAAACAAACAGTATGTTGGGGAGGAAATAAACAAGAAATATACTTTTCATGACAATCAAATTTTACCAATCATAAAAATGTTGTCTTTACATTTGTCTTGACTACCAAACAAAAAAAAAAAAAAAAAACAAACATAAAGATACTGGTTATAGGACAATTGCTCTCAGACAATGGAAAGGGCAAATTCTTTTTTAAAGTTTGGCTTTTACTTCAATAACAAAGATGTTTCGCCAAGTTTATGGGATTATCCTGACCTGAAATGTAAAGATTCGACAGTCAGAATAGCAAATATTGTACAAAACTTCAAATTGTATAATTATAGTAATATAAAAAGATAAATCTTATTATTCAATAATTCTGAAAATAATTAGCTTTATAACCCTCCACCCCACTCCGTTGTGCTTTCTCTTAATTTTCTCAATAGAGGCAATTGTCTGGGGGCAGTTCTGATACCAAAAATACTGGCTCAATAATTTTAACAAAGATGATTGCTTTATGTGGATTTGGGTTTTTTTTGTTTATATCAATTTATGTAAAAACAAATAATTTGGTTAACAAAGCTCTTTGTTAATATCACTATCATGATGAGTTAGAGAAATATAAATTCTGATTACTCTAAAAGAGAATTTTTGTTAAAAATCATTCTCCAGATTGAATCTTAATTGAAGCAACAATTAGTCCTATTAATATTTGGCTTTCTTGAATTCTTGTCACATTACATCTGATGCATGGTTGAACTTTCACTTTGGAGCCCCAAAATTAGTGCCAATTACATTGGTTTAATCTTAGGATAACCAGTTTTACTTTAATTTATTCCAGACAAAATAGTTTTCTTCTTGAAATTTAGCTTCAAACCCAAAAATAGATTTGACATTTTAATTTAATATTTTTTAAAAATCTGAACTGCTGATCAAAATAAAAATGTTTACACTATTTTCATATAAATACATTCATTATTAAAAAATAATCATTATGATCATCTGACAAAAACACTTTTGAAGCTTGTGTGTGTGTGTGTGGGGGGGAAGAATCAATAAATCATGAATAACATCTGTAAATAACTTTTCCACCCACTTTGAAGAGCACAAATTTTTCTTCTGGCACCCAGAACTAGTGGGATAGCACAAGAGGAGTTATTGCCCCACCCAAGAGGGAGGTAACATAAAAGTAGAGTGGTTTACAAAAAAAAAAAATCTAAACAGACAAAATAGAAAAACAATAATTATATATATATATATATATATATATATTAGTATCAGTAGTATTTATTCAGAACCCCATGAAAGTAATGTGGCTGGAATTCAAGTTGGCATCCTATTTTAAACACTTTTCGCACATTGTTTCTGTTATATATATTTTAAGGTAATGGATTTTTATTTATTAATCCAACAGAATTTTATCACTTTAAACATTATTTTTTAGTGGATACTCATTTTTCTCTACTGGCCTTAATATTTGAGAAATCTCAGAGAAAAAGATCAGCTCTCTGGTAAGATTTGAACCAGCATTTTCCTGGGCAGAGTCAACTGTCATTAGATCCGGTGGGCTTTAATAGACTTGGCCACAAAGAACCTTTGTTGACCAAGCAATGTTGAATACTGCTGTTTAAGTGAAATCATTCATCATGGATACTCAAAATTTCGTGTCTACTTGAATATTCAGGCCAGTAGACAAAAAAAAAAAAAAAAAATAAATATACTGTTTAATAAATCAATAAATGGAGCATCTCCTCAAATATTAATCTCCACTAAAGAAAAATGTTTAAAGTTACATATACAGGGTGTGTATATCATTAACAATTTTTTTTTCTTACCTCCACAGATTAAACATGATTTTGTCAAAAGAACAATGAATTGACTTTTTCTAGGCTATGCTAAAGCAGAAAGTGTACTCAATGAAAATCACAGATGCAACACACTTTATTGAATGCATAAAGAGTGAATGTGAATCTTGCAAAACACATCCACCTTTGCATCACAAATCATGGAAATCATATTGAAGATGTTATTTGTTAATATTCTAGTTCACTAAAATGTTGAGAATATGCATTTTTGCCTGTGTGTTCAGACTTTAGTGACATACACACACACAATATATGTGTATATATATATACACACACACACAGTGTGTGCATCTCGTATTGTGCTGCATGACTAAATTTATTTTGACTTCCTGATTTCCTCATGTATCAAATTTAGGGATGGTGCACTGAAACCCACCTCCCACAAAGAAAAAAAAAAAAAAAAAAAGAAAAAGGAAAAAGAAAAGGAAAAAGGAAAAAAGAAAAAAAAAAAAAAAAAGAAAAAAAAAAAAAAGAAAAAAAAAAAAAAAAAAGAAAAAAAAAAGAAAAAAAAAGAAAAAGAAAAGAAAAAAAAAAAGAAAAAAAAAAAAAAAAAAAAAAAGAAAAAGAAAAAAAAGAAAAAAAAAAAAAAAAAAAAAAAAAAAAAAAAAAAAAAGAAAAAAAAAAAAAAAAGAAAAGGAAAAAAGAAAAGAAAAAAAAAAAAAAAATTACTAAACATTAAGGCAATTTCTACTTCAAACCAAGAACTTCTTAGCCTCCATCTCTTACAATCTGTTTAAGTTTTGAGCCAACAAGAAAACTTGCCAAGGTAATGGCAGCCCTATACAACAAATAAGGAGGAAAACAAATGTAATTAATTTTCGAAATTAGGCAACTAACATCCCCCACACACACTCTTACAAATTATAAAAAGAAAATAGATTAATAAAATCATTTGAAAAGAAATAAGATTTAAAGAAATAAGATTAAAAAAAAAAAAAAAAAAAAAAACCAACATCCTGGACATAGAGAGAAATTTATTGCATCAGTAAATGTCAACTTTTGCCCTTTATATATATTTAGGAGTTTTTAATGGCACACAACCCCCACAATTTTTCTCTACAGTGATACAACTTATAGATCTTGTTACAGTAACTCAATAAAATTATGTAGACAGGAGAAAAAAAAAAAAAAATGTCTTTCAGTTTTACAATTATTTTAAAAAACATGACGAATGAATGCAGCAAATAAAATAAAAGATTTTCTAAAGTTTAAAAAGAAAACAAAAATATATTAAGAATTGGAAATAATTCTGAGAACAAAACAGGTTTTATATTTTTTTATAATTTTGTTAGGGTGATTTGGAGTTGAAGAACATATTAACCGAGAGAAAATGAAGGAGGAGGAGAACAAGAAAACTTTGATAAAGTTTGTTAGAATCTAAGCATCAAGACCCAAGAAGGCTCTGCGCGCATGCATGCACACACACACACACAGTGATGACAGATATAGTAGTAGGTATCTGTTTATCTCCCAAGATAATGGTAGCACCCTGTTTGGTCAAAATTCAGTCTTTTGGTGGGGTGACTGGAATGACAACCCCAGAGTACCAGCCTGGTTGATGAACAGATCACATGTACCCAACCCCAGTGTATTATATTTGGCACTGGCTTGGCCACAGGAGTTTCCAGAAGGTAGTCAGTATTGACAACCAACCACCTTTGAGGCTCCATTCCTGGATATCCATAGCATTTTCTGTGTTTGGATATGACCACAAGACAGCAGAGATTTACAAATCAGGGTTTTCCTTCCCCCCAAGACAAATATATAATCAGAAAAACTGAAAATGGATACAAACATAAATTAAAGTAATTCATGACAGTTTTGTAGCAATATTAAACTCTTAGGGGGTTGTAAAAGATTTAAAAGGGTAAAAGCCAATGATAGTGAATACTCCATGTACCCATTCCTTTCCCTCCCATATTTTCTTTAATTTCTGTAAGTGATTTGGTGTTAACAGGAAAGGAGGGTCATTTTCCTCCATTTACCCTGGTGAACATAAAGTGAGGTGAGTATTAAAAGGTTAGAGGGGAACCAAAAACCAAATGACACATGTGTGTGTGTGTGTGTGTGTGTGCATACCACCCAGCAAACAAATATTGTGATAAAATTTTAGCATGGTGAGAAGGAAGGATTATAATCCATCAATGAAATATCAATATCATCACATTGAGAAATCTACCATCCCCACCCCAATCATCCTGCCTTCAATAACTTAAATTATAATTTCAATCAAAAGCTTCTCTTTCAGAAATTCTTGGACAGTTAAACTCAGAATTTTACAACATCCTCCAAACTAAAAAAAAAACTAACCAGTCATCTTGACTAAATGTCAATATACTGTTTTGTTGTTGTTAATGATAATAATAAAAATTACCATAATTTCCTTTATAAGAAACAGTGTTTCTCCAACAGGAGTTCAAATTTAAAAAGAATACATTCAGAAAAGCTTTCTTTAGAGTAAAGCAATTTTTTAATTTTTTTTTTTTTTTTGGTGGTCATGAAGATAAATAATTTTCAAAACAAGACAAATACTTTTAATAAGTAAAAAAAAATTATTAAAGTAAAAACAGCTTATAATGCAAATCATTGACATTTTCAATGCAATTCAATCAAAATAAAAACAAAAAATATTAAAAATACTTACTGGTATCGAAAGACACAACATTACAAATTTCTTTAATTGAAAATAGCGTTACCAAATGCTGTTTGGATTCTCAAGTAAATTAATCAATATGAGCCAACTGAAATTAAAATGAGCAAATATTTCAGACAAAAATAATTGAATCGATTTATGCAGGCAAAGTTAAATTTTTAACAGACAAGATTTGATGTACGTTTCAAATTGTAACATTTCAATTTCTGATATGAAAAATTAGCAGCACCCACAGATTTATTCAGCTTGTCCTCATCTTGCTTGTTATAATGATAACATTTCAACTACAATAGCCTCTATTTTAGCTGGCCAATAGACCAGGCAACATTCTTTGAATTTTAAGCCAAGCCTTTTATGGAATCTACAGTGGGTAGGGAGGTAGACAGTTCTAATTCCATGGCTCCTGATAAAGCATATCCTGCATCAGTTAATTTGTTATTTTATTATCTTGAGGCCGCTTCTGTATGCTTCAACCTGCCTAACACAGAGATTGAACTCACAACCATCAGGTAAACTGAACTTACCAGACTATCATAGAACACTCGGGTAGTGTAATCTTGAAGTTTTAAGCCTAATGTTTATTCTTTCCCAATCAAAGAACTTTCTATATGTTGTTCAATTTTAAGTTGGTCCTACTGAAGATGTTATTAGAACCAAGCATATGCCACAGACTCTAGTGTTGGATTTATTTGGATTCCTTTACATAAAAGGTTAGCATCATTATCCTCTCCCCCAATATACATTGTCAGCTACATCAGAGTATAGCATCTCCAGCTGTTTGAGGTTCTTTCAGCTTTACTTTTACAATCTTGCCTTTATATTCCATTCTAGAATGTCAGAAGATTATATACAGTTCTTGGCCATGTTCTTATCAGATATCTACAAAATTATTGAACCACTTTTGAATAATGTTCTATGGACTGTAGATCCTCCAAATAAATCCTTTTTGATACGTCTCCAATACAAGATCAAACAGACCACAACAGTTTCCAAATTATTATTACTACACATCAGCCCTTTGTACTTATTCATGGAATCCAATTCTTACAACACAGTCGTTACTCCAAAAGGCGTATTCTTAAGTCTGTCTCTGACAACACTCACAAATTTGGCTTCATATTGTAGGCAACATACAATCCATCCCCTTAACACTGGGGAGGAAGGAGGGGTAGAAATTAATATATCAGCTGATGAATGGTAGCTTACATTATACGGATGCTTTTAATACTCTGCTCTGTGCTCATTATTATTACATCCAGTAAGAAGTGACATTACGCCACCTATTACTTTGAGGCCAAGAGTAGAAATGGCATCACAAGGACCCATTAAAGAATTTCAGTTTTCCCCTCTCTTATCAAGGACAGTGAAATGAAAAAACTGTCTGGATTAAATAAAGTGTTCAGTTCAAAATTTCAAGAAAGAGACCAAATATTGAGAAAGGCCATTATGTACAACTGTAACACCCAACAACAACAGATCAAATGAATAAAAATAAAAAAGAAACAATGTCATTTTATGAAATTTCAGTTAGAGTTGTGGGTTTTTTTTTTTTTTTACTTGGCACTGCATTATTGGGGAAATGTATTTTTACCCAAAACTTAATTTGGGGCTGTGCCAAGGAAGCTGTGGAGAGTCATAACATGGTACAAAGAGTTAACAAATTCAAACTTTTTTTTTTTTTTAAAATAATGAACATTAAACTAAATTTTATAGTCAAAATTGTACAATAAAGACAAAAATAAAAAAAATTGGAATGTCCCAAATTGTTTATATCATTATCTTGGAGGTTATAAACTGAAATTAGGGATCCTAATTAAAAATTTTCAATTTTATTATAGTAATGATTATATATGTCCCTTATTAAAAAAAAAAAAAAAAAAAAAAAAACCAACTTCCACAAACGAATTTTTTATAACAATTCAGAAATTTTCATTAAAAAAAAAAAAAAAAAAAAAAATACAATGATCAAATTTGTATTTTAAAATGCCACGATAAAATTAAAAAAATATTTTAGAAATTACTTTTTATAATCATTCCATTTTATTCCTAAATGAATTTAATTAAAAGAAAAACAAATATGCATTCAGTAGAGCATCTTGATTATTTCTGTATTTTAACCAAAATCAACACAAATATTAAGTAGAGGCATGTACAAACACACACTTAAATAATGAATAGTAAAGACCTCCAAAAATTGTTTTAAGAAAAAAAAAAAAAAAAAAAAAAAAAATTTCATATAAATTTAAAAAGATAAATCAGGTGCATCAACATTTTGCAATTCAAAGAAAATGTTGAATTTTTGATAACAAATTTTCACATAAAAGGTTAAAACAAATATCTCAATAACTAAATTAGGTTTGAACAGTATCTTGACGCACTTGGCTAAAAAGACAAAGTGATGTTCTATCCAGCAAACTCATTTTAAATAGAGTAAAATTAAAACAGGACAAATATTAATATTTCAAAAGAAGAAAAAAAAAAAGAAAAAAGAAAGAAAGAACAAAAAAATTACTTTTAAATAATGTTTCCAAATAATATGGCATGTAATAAGTTTTTTTTTGTACAAAAATTAAAACTTAAACTCTTAGTACTGTATATATTTCATACAATAAAATCTCACAGGATTATATATAAAATTTCATCAATGTGGTATAAATCATTTTATAAATACAAAATTATTCAGAAAATAAAAATAAAATTTAGTTCCATGCTTATAACAAAACAAATATATGATCATCATTCATTCGCATTAACCAAACATAAAAAATAAGCAATGGTAATTACATTTTAACAGCAATCTTCTTTACACTTGATTATTTAGGGGAAAAAAAAATTCTCATGTAAATCCAAAGAGTGATTTTTAGATGTTAATTTTTTTTTTTAAAAATTGTGGGGTCTGTAAACCATTGACAAAACAAATGATCAAGTATTTAAGCTAGCAGCACATTCATTTCCATTTGAAAATTAAAAGAATTAACTGTAAGATAGCTCCTTGTCAAAAGAATTGAGCTTCGATATCTGAATGTCATCAAGTTTTGTACTCACAGATAAGAAGCTGTATAAAAATCATGTCTTTGATTTTGTTGGTATGGTGGGTCAGCACATCCAGTAGAAACTTACGCTTCTTAGAAACAAGGCAACCACGCAATAAAGGTCAAACAAAAGTGGAGATGGTGATGGGGCTAAAAGTCTATCTACACAAGTAATTATGGGTACAGTTTTAGAAATGACACCAAAAACGTTGAGCATAGCAGTAATGACTTCCTGTTTCATACAGACCTTTAAAAAGGACGACTCTCCAAATGGAGAAGAGGAGGAACAACTCTTGTGTAGTCGTCACAATGCATGACCTTTTCAAATTGATAAATGTAGATACCACAAAGAAAGTAAAAGCCTTTGCTACACTTGGATTTCATATTGTTACAAATTCTCTGGCATTTTCTAAAAACAGACTTTTTTTGCTTTTTTTTTTTGGTGGGGTCACTACAACACTGATTTTACTGGAATTAGATTTTATGATTTTTATAATAAAACCGTTTTATGGAATAAGTCTACACCAACTCCAGATAAAGACAGTGTTTATGTTTTATAATCAATAGAAATTTTTGAATGTGAAAATCTGTGTAAAAGCCCTAAATTTGGATTATTTATGAATTGGGATCAAATATGTATCAGAATCTGACAGAACGATAAGACACAAATAGGAAATGTTTAGAAATTTAACATGTTTAAATTTAACAGTTTTGGTACTTCTGTGTTTGTTTTTTATTTGTCAGATAGATCTCTGTGTATCTTTGTCTTGTGGTTTAAATATATATATATATATATATATAAAAACACCACAACAACCTGGTTAAATACATTACCAAATAAGGAAAAAATTAGAATGTAATAAACCAAAAAACATGAACCAAACTCACAATAAAACAATACTCAACACAGAACAACTACATGCGACACTACCAAATACAGAGAAAACCACACAACATAGGTAAAAACCCTAATACATACTATCACATACAAACACACCTACACAAATAAAATTGCCAAAATAAACTTAAGACACTAACCTTATACAACATACATAGGACAAAACACACCCACATTAACAAAACCAACATTTACAGATACAACCTAATACAACAAAACAAACCTGACAACCACTACCCATATCAAGAAATACAATCAAAATTCACCACAAATCTCTACTTAACCCCACACAGAAACAACAAATCTAGAAACATCGGAATACGCCTTATAACAAGAACACATTTATACAGAACCATCTAAAAATAACAACTCCAATTTTACCAAGAGAAATTCTGTCTAGAAAATCCAAAACATGTAGGGAGGTTATCTCTTAGAAAACCCGGAATGTGTGGAAAGAAACAATCATCATTTTTTAGAAAACCCAATCCAAACAAGACCAGTTTCGATAACACAAAACCAAAAATAATAAACCTATCTACATATGCACTTATAAAAGGACAAAATTAACTTATTAAAATTCTGCTTAAAATTCTGCCCTGAAAAGCAATACAACAGATCTAAAATAAAGAGAATTTGAACGCAAACTTAAACTAACAGAAATATTTAATAACAAAAACATTTGACTCATTAGTAAAAAATAAATCCAAATTCTTCCCAAACAAAAACAATACAAATGAACTAAACATTTTTTGAAAAACTCTGGAACCTCAACCTACAAGAAAAATCCAAATCATTCAATAACCTCACATACAGACAAAGACTAGCCTTAGAGAACATCCAGAAAAATAACAATTATAAAAGAAGCTGACAAATGCCGCGCTATATTCAGCATAGACAAAATATATTATAAAGCAAAAATACTAAAAAGCACTAGGAGATAAGAACAATTATAAATTAATCAACACCAACAGACAAAAAATATTATATCAAAAATTACAAAACTCTACACAACACACAAGATATTAACAAAAAAAAAAAAAAAAAAAAGAAAAACTCCTAATAAAACAAATTATTTTTATAGACTACCTAAAACAAAATTATTTTATGGACTATCCAGACAAAAAAATCTGAAATTGAAATCCCAGTGACCTTATATTCCAGAAATAAAAGCAGAACCAACCTGTCCATAGCAGACACAAAAATAGTCATCAATATATTTACTAAACAGATTAAGAGCTACATCAGAGACAATAAATCCCAGTATACCCCATGAATTAGGTAAACAGGCAATCTCATTCTGGATTGAAAAACCCAAGAAATACTACATCCCAGATTTACCAAGGAATTCATTATTGATAATATAAAACCAATCTGTCCAAAAAAAAACTGAATTAGGTAAAAAGGCAATCTCATTCTCTGGATTGAAAAACCCCCTCTAACCCAGATTTACCAAAATAGTCATCAACAACAATACTTTTTAAATTTGACAACAAAAACAAGCCTATATAACCATTTAGGTAAAAGGCAGATTAAGAGCTACATCAGATTTACATTATTGATAATATAAACCTTCCTTAACAACCTAAATTTGACAACAAAAAATATAGCCCATGAATTATGAATTAGGTAAAAAGGCAATCTCATTCTGGATTGAAAAAACCCCAAGAAATACTACATCCCAGATTTACCAAGGAATTCATTATTGATAATATAAACCTAATCCTGAACAACAATACTTTTAAATTTGACAACAAAACTAAGCCAATAAACAATACCCCTATGAATTAGGTAAAAAGGCAATCTCATTCTGGATTGAAAACCCCAAAAATACTACATCCCAGATTCACCATTTATTGATAATATAAACCTAATCCTGAACAACAATATCCAAAACAAAAACTATAGCTATATAACAATATTGAATTAGGTAAAAGGCAATCTCATTCTGGATTGAAAAACCCCAAGAAATACTACATCCCAGATTTACCAAGGAATTCATTATTGATAATAGAATCCTGAACAACAATACTTTTAAATTTGACAACAAAAACTATATCCAAATCAAGAGAGAATGACAAATATGCCACAAACTTATCTTATTTAGAGTAAAAGAGAGAAATACACAGGGTTGAATAAGTGATCGTACAGCAAACAAATGCTTGTTATTCTAACTTATAGTGAATGAAAACCTCAAATAACAATGTTATATATGTATTTGGGGGCATAGAATCAGAATCTGCAATTTAAAATTAGAAATTCATCGATAAGTGATAGTTATGCACATTTTTATATTTCAAATAGTGGCAAAAGTGTTCATACAGTATCAATTCTTGCATTATAATACAGTAGATTTTGGTTGTACTTCAAAGTAGAAGATTCTAAACTGTTCTAGAATATTCTCAGTAACTCTATTGCAACATTAAGTTCAAAATTGGATCATTCTGCAGTCACTGTTCACTGATAACGGTTCTAATAATGGCTAGACATAAGGAAATGACTTGTGCTCAAAAAGAACTATTAAGCTATGGAACAATGGAAAAAGTTACAGAAACATCTCCAGTGACACAAACATACCTTTTTCAACAATTGGTACATTTATTGCAAGATTTAAAAGACGTAATACTGTTGAGAACAAAGGCAGACTCGGTGCTCCCAGGAAGATCTCTCCCAGATTAAAAAGAAAATTGATGCAACAGGTCCAAAATAACCCAATGGCCATCAGACAAGAGCTTCAGAATGATCAGAGTTTGTTAGTAATGAACTATGCAGAGACGGTATAAAGTCGTGCTCCCCAAGAAAGACACCACCCCGTAGAGATGCCAGGTTGAAATTTGCAACAGAGTATAAAAGATAAGGAAAATTCTTATTGGGAAAGAGTTCTTTGGACAGATGAGAGTAAAATTGTGTTGTTCGGTCGCAATTCCCTGAATCATGTATGGAGGAAAGACGGTGAAGCATACACACCAAAGAACACCACACCAACTGTCAAATTTGGAGGGGGTAGTATCATGGCTTGGGGCTGCTTTTCGATGTGAGGTGTTGGCAAACTAGCAATTATAAACAGTAGAATGAATGCAGAAAAATATCAACAAATCCTAAGCAAAAATTTATCGCTTTCTGTAGAGAATCTTGGGCTTCTTCCTGATTGGATCTTCCAGCAGGACAATGATCCCAAGCATACTGCTAAGAGTACAAAGAATTGACTTGCTAATAACAACGGTAACATCTTACAATGGCTCAGTCAGTCACTGGATTTGAATCAAATAGAGAATTTATGGTGGTTTTTGAAAAATAAGATCCATGATAGAGGTCCAACAAACATCAAAAACCTGAAGACAATTACTCAGAAAGAATGGGACACAATATCTACTTAATTATGCGAATCGTTAATTAAAGAATACAGGAAGAGATTGATTGCTGTTGAACTTAATAAAGGCTTTGCTACAAAATATTAAATGGAGAAAACATGTTTTTGTTCTGCTGTACAATCATTTTTTAAACCCCTAAAAATTTAAATATTGCTATAGTTTCTTAACCATGGAATATTATTTAGTTTTATATGCATATATTTTTAGTATGCAATCTGATACATTAGATATATTCCAGTTTTGTTAATTTAATATGTTACAAATAAAAATATGAAATATTTTCATATGTACGATCACTTATTCAACCCACTGTATATGGGAAAAATATAAAACCCCACTTCACTAAAGCGATACTTGGACGATAGTTTCATTTTCAGGAAATCCTCATGGGACTATATTAACCAATTACACAATCTACTCCAAAACTTACACTCAAAGATCAAATTCACCCAAGAACATAATTTTAACAAACTGCCATTCTTGAATATACTCATCAGAAACAGAAACCACATTATCACAGATATCTACCACAAATCTATAACCCCACCCCCAATATTTCCATTTCAAGAGCCATCAAGCAAAAAAGCTGTCTAAAATCCATCCCCTATTCCCTAGCACATAGGGTTTGCACTATAGTGGCCAACAAACACCTCTGAAAAACCTGCCTAGCAGAACTACATAAAACTCTCAAAAAAAATAAAAAAAAAAGGCTACTCCACGACACTAATAAACAAAGGTTTTGAACTAGCAGAAAAAAATACCTTTAGACCAACTATGAAACGCAAAGAAATGTAACAACTAACAAATTCTAGCATACATCTCACCATACAAGAACAATCCAGAACTATTTACAGAAATTACAAGAAATCTAGACCTACTTAACAAGAATGATAAAATGAAAGATATGCTAAAAACAACAAAAATAATTAAAAGCAAATGCCAATCAAAAAACCTAAATTCCAAATTTAGCCAACACTCAATACAGTTGTCATAAAATGCAATAAGATGTGGGGTTTTTGATATCATTATAAAAGGAAACTCTTATATTTTTGAAAACTCCATAACATTCACAATTAAGAAAAAAAATTAAACTGCAAAAATGCGATTTATGCACTCAAGTGCACAAAATGAACAAGTCCTACATAGCTAACAGCCAAGCACTAAACAACAGTGTTTCCCTTCACAAAAGTAACATTAAATTACCAGACACCAGGAAACTTTGTATCACAACACATCCACAAATGCAACAAAGATAAATTTAAAGTGATGCTAAAATATCAAAACAGACAATCTTACCTACAAATACAAGAAAAAAAAAATCATAGACAAATTTAAACCAGCACTAAACAAATCATAATCCCACACACATAGTGGCAGAATGCACTAACCAGACCATACAAATATGTATGAATAACAAATATATACACACATACTGACAAAAACAAACATGCTAGATAGATTATACACGAACCATACACACCATGTAAAGTCTGTGTTTTATATATGTTATTAAATAAATTACAGACATTATGTCTACTTATTTTTTAATAAATTCTGTTTTTACTTCCGTGTATTGCAATTAAATGATGTGAGAAATGTGTTATAACTATGAAAATCATTTTTATTTTCCATTTCCCCCAAGTACTTTCGATCTTCTTCTGACTGAGATCATCTTCAGGAGTGTACATAGTAATGCAAAATTGTGTGCAAGTAGTAATACAAAGCTGTTTTTTTTAATATCCATTACTGTAATTTTCTTCTTGCTTTCAAATGCAACAGATGAGTCATGCTTATATATATATATATATATATATATAAAAAACTTTATTTTAGGGTATTACATCGAAAACATGTCAAAATCACTACACAATTGCAGTAGCATATCAATGCATCTCATCAGGCAATTGTAAATTACTGGCAAGTGAACAATTTATTCAGATTTACAAGCAAAATTCAGCCTCTTTTTACGACAAAAAGAAAAGAGAGGTAGAGTTATAAGGTTTGTGGGCTTCACTCAGATCAACCAATTGAAAATGACCTACATTAAATTTAAACTAAGGGAAGAAGCAAAAATTAAGAAATTATTTTTCATAAATGGGTCATGACCCATAGATTTGAAATCAATGGCAGCAACAGACGTTAAACAAGAGCGGATGTAAATGGATGCATATTGTACATTAGACAATGTCATTTCCTAAGAAAAATTAAGTGGTAATCTAACAAAATGCTAGACAAGTTTTATGCTTTGTGAGTCTCCATCATAATAAAAAAAAAAAACATTTTTATATTTGATAAATAAATACGTTCTTTAAGAAACCAGTAAATAATTTTAACACACACACGTGTGTGTGCGTGCATTTGTATTCTGTGTGTACGCATGCATATACACACTAACATCACAAGACAAAGACAGGTGAGGTTTGCCTGAACAATGAAAAACAAATAACACAGAACTGAAATATCCAAATTTTGTCTTCCACAATTCATTTCCTAAATTTTTCTGATGAAGCTTAATTAAAAGTGAAATATGTTAAATTTATAAATTTTTCTTATTTGTTCCTTATCCTAGAATTAACTATGAAGCTAATCTTTTATGAACACAAAAAATTGCCTTAAAAGTTAATTGGGTGCCTTGTTATGAAGGGAGTGTCACAAATTGCTACTGGTCACTTACAGAATTTTTAATTCTTTTTCTATTTACTAGCATTTAATCAACTGAGCTCAGTGATTATCTAAAACTTTGCCTTGTGGTTGAGTATTTACTACCAGGTGCAGTAATCAAGCCTACAAAATGATTCCCAATGTTGATTTTCAAGATAAAGAGACACTATCCACTTAGATCAAAATACTATCTTCTCAGCCATATATACCAAATAAAAATTTATATCAATAGACAATTTACACACACGTTTTTGGTATATTAGGGTACAGCACCTCAGTTCTTAGAACTGAACAGCCAGACTTAGCATACATATAATTTGATTATAGTGGTGAAGACTTGTGCAGAACTGACCACATTTTTGCAAAGAGCCGATTGCAGAGAACTGGTGCTTACAGTGTTAAACAAGACCCCCAAAAAGACCTCATTATCTATTGTGTGTATGCGTGTGTGTATTATTTATTTTTTTAAATCCAGCCAAATTCATTTAGAATCTTTCTTTCCATCACTTTTGTAAAGTAGGTATTCCATACTGTGATATTAGATCAGCCAGGAATGGTAAAATGTTGTAAGAGCCAGGGTGCAAATTTACTGCAGATGACCTTGCAATTAAGGCACTCTCTAGACATTTACGTCCTAGCGAATTATTTTCTACTTTGATCAGGGTAGCATTTTTTATGTCAAAGTTGTGGTCAGTCTTGTTATGGTTAGGCAACCAACATATTTGATATATTATTTTGTAAAATGTTCCTTTTGTGTTCACATAATCTTATTTATATTCCTTGAGTCAAATGCCAATTTTTTTATTATTTTATTATGCTAAAAAAAAAAAAAAAAAAAAATTATAAATTACTATTTTTTTTATAATCATCTGACAGACAGATATAAAAAAAAAAAAAATGCATCGTCTTTGTCAGACCATAAGATTATTTTACAAGAGTACTTTATAGTTATGGACAACTGCTGATCACAAGGCAACAGTAGAGGTGATTAATTTCATTGGAAAGCATCAGATTTGAATGCCCCACCCCATTTTTTTTTTTTATATACACCATGACTACAATAATAATTGATTCCTTCAATTTATCTTCATTTGGGGGGGGGGGTGCTAGTTGGTTGGTTGGTTTTATGCAAATGCAGATTTTGATGAGTTTTAAATGAAGGGAAAAAAATCAATTTAAACTTTCTTTTATTAATTAATTGCCTTGAATGTCAAAGAAAAAAAAAAATCAGTTTTACTATATTGAGGGCTATATCTGAATGCAGGCCAAGATTTTTTAAATTGAAATCAATTTTGTTCTTAATCAAAATTAAATGCTGAACACATTTGATATTTTCTTGGCAGTACAGAGAAAAGTCTATAAATAAACATTTGCAAGAAAAAAAAATGAAAATACATTACATACCATTACATTTCAATAGTCTTGGGTATGATGATAAACTACATTGGGCAGTGAGGTCTCTCCTTGGGATATTGGAGGTTTTGAGGAGCATGGGACCACCTCTTAATTGCTGTTCCCAGGGTGATAGCACCTGTTAGGGTCCCAGCTACAAGCAAATAGTGAACCCCCAAACAAAAGTAAAACACTATAGTATAAAAATACATTTTCATAGTAAAATACCAGCAATAAATTTTCTATAAAAAATTCTCCAACAATACCAATTTATAGAAACATTCCCAACAATACCTATTTATAGTAAAATTATCAATATTTTTTTTAAAGTAAAATGCCCAGCAATACATCTTACTGTAGTTGAAGGCATACAATTACATTCAAAATGTATTTAATTGAAACCATAAAATTGTGTTCAAAATATTTAGATTTTGGCATTAAAAAACACCTAGAAGTTGATATGCCACTGAACAAAATCAACCAAACAGCCAACATGAAAGAACTATTTCATGACATTAAGCCTAACATAATATCCTACAATTTCTTAAAGAAATCAAACTGTATTCTAAAATATAACTTTAACAAAACTACAACATAAAGCACATATCACTGCCTGTAGAAACTGTTCACACAAATATGCATATGCACAGAAGCAGAGTATCATCTACCATGTACTCAATTGTGAAAGTAGAATAACAAAACTACAATATAAAACACACATATCACTGCCTGTAGTAATTATGTCCACACAAACATGTATATGCACAAAAGATGAGTATCATCTACCATGTATTCAATTGTGAAAGTAGAATGACATTTTTATTACTTCAAAACTCAATTAAATTTTGGCATTAAATAAAAAAAAAAAAAAAAAAAATGACATATCTCAAGCTAAGAACATTATTTTGATAGCTTTACTTTGATGAATTAAGAACTGAGAACAGAAGTAAAATAGAGAGGGAAGTAGTCTGTTTTGTGGTTGAGGTAGTTGCTTACTTGCTTCTGAAACCAATTGCTAAAGTTCACCGCAGCATTTTCAATGACAATTTTTTATAAATAAGCCCTCCCCACTTTCTTGCAAACACAATCTCTTTACCCCTCCCAACCTTGTCATCACAGCGGTTTCAAAGCACACTGCAAATTGATGTGATTTCTCATCTTCAGCAGGTCTACTCATTTCCGAACTTGTCCCATTTGTGTTTCTTCAACATCCACAGAGCCAACGTATGGTTTTTACTGCAACTACACTGAGCAGACTTTCGTTATAGTTTAATCATGTGCCCCACCAGGGTCACATACAGTTTTGAATTCAGAGTTGTCCTTTTTCTATACTGGTTTCCAATGAAAGCTACAGAGTCAAGCCTGCCCTGCTATTTAACCCATAGCTGGGGAAAGAAGAGATAGTCATATCTTTCTCAAAGGTATTTGTACAAAAGTAAATGTAACAATCTCTACTGGAATTTGAACTTGTCTTCAAATTCCAAATCTATTACACCACTGGCACAGCCACACCCAAACTTGAATGTGACATGAAATAACCACAACAATCATATGTGTTGTAGTTGTGTATTTCTGTGGCCCCAGCCGTTGATGTTCAAGCCTAATTAAAAACCAGGACTTTGATCATCAAGCTAAAACAGGCCCAACTCTCTTGGTAGATGGCTGCAATACAATCTATGGTTCCTCAACGTAAGCTTAGTAAATATCTGGAGCAGTGGTTTACAAAAATTTTTTTTCTCTGGGCTGCATTTTCGGAATGAAAATTTGTTGACACCTCACCAAATTCTATGTGATAAAAAGTACATTTAAAAATAAAATACAATATGGGTTAAAAGGAGATAACCACAAATTCAAAGTTGGAACATTATTATTGATAACTCTCTCCTCCAATTTGCAGACCCTGGTTTACTATATTCATAATACTGGATATAATGTAAAAATATCACAATGATAAAATCAGTCAATAATTATTTATAACTATTTAGACTGGGACTCATGCATGCAATTACAAGTAATCCAATATTTTAAATTTTGAAATCATTTATTTTTAGCATATGAATTATTATTTTTTTTTTTTTTTTAAAAACTGTTTCTAAATCTTTGTTTGTCTTTCAGTCATTCTGCCTCACCTGCTATCCTCTTCCACCACACTGATTTTTTTCTTCTTTATAAACAATCAATTGTAAACAAATTAAAAAGAGGCCATTTTGTAAATAGTATGGAACTGAAAATTCACTTATTGAAGTCTGCGCAAATATTCTGTATCATAAACAGGTTGCATTGAAACTTTATCGGCTTCTTTTTAAAATGTCTATCTGTGCCAACCACTGGCAATAGAAAAGGCAAGATTCAGATTTTTTCGGTGGGGGCAGCCAAATATATCTTAAACTGAATCTACATTTTTTTTTTTTGTTTTAAATAATTCCTTGAAAATTTCATTATCCCAATTCTTTTCAAATAAAAGAATATCTGAACAGACCAATATTTGTAAAGTGATTAAAAAGATATGATGATTATTACATCAATTAAATACTATTTGACAACTGATGACCAAGTTTACTAATTTCCTCTCAGTCAATAGTGAATATCATCATCATCATTCATGTTAGGTCATGTGATCATATTTTCCTAAGTAGGGCAGTTGAGAAACTGGGATTTTGGTTATTTGCCAAATCATTCTTATGAAAAATATACTTGCAAAATCTATAATATTCCAATCACACACACAATGAAAAAAGAATGTTCACTGAAGGAAGTAAAAATAATAACTATATTCACAATAGGCATTTATACAAAAGGTCTTCACTCCCAGCAATAAGCAAAATATATAAAGACACACACAAACTGCCCCATTAACAGTATATGATTTATTTATAGAAGCAGTTAAAAAAAAAAAAAAAAAAAAAAAAAATGAAATCATTTCTCCACTTCCTAAGCCTAATAAAAATTTCTTAGTAAGTAACACCTAAGTAACAAACTTATTTTAATGTAAGTTATAGCAGTAAACATTAATAAACACAAGAACTAACCACTTAGTATTATTAGTAAAGAGTTTATTATAAACTCTATCCAGCAGCAAGGCCTTTGATTGGGAGATTGGAGGTTTTGAAGAGTGTGGGACCACCTCTTAATTGTTGTTCCCAGGTCCATCCTGGCCTGGAGTGGTAGCACCTGTTAGGGTCTCAGCTATGGGCAAATAGTGAACCACTTCCAAACACTATGAAGGTATAAAAATACCCATTTATAGTAAAACTATCAACAATACATTTTATAGCAAAATAACCCACTATACATTTTATCTGTAGTTGAAGGCATACAATTGTGTTCAAAATATTTAGATTTCGGCATTAAATAAAACCTAGAAGTTGATATACCACTAAAGAAAACCAAACAACCAACAAGAAAGAACTTTCATGACATTACTCCATATAAAATCCTACAATTTCTTAAAGAAATCAAACTATTCCAAAATATAACACTCACAAAAACATATCACAGTCTCTAGTAATCATGTCCATACAAACACGTATAAGCACAAAAGCTGAGTATCATCTACCATGTATTCAATTGTGAAAACAGAATAACATTTTTATTGCTTCACAGCTCCCAAGGAAATAAAATTTCGGCATTAAATGATCCATAAAGAGTTGATATGCCGTTAAGCAAATCAAAATGTTTATGACAGAAGAGATTGAATTGTTATCAATTATTAATCCTAATTTATAGCCAAGTCATTCATATTCTGTGCCAGCACAAGATTTATTAAGACAAACAAAAAAAAAAAAAAAAAAAACCTTTCATTCACTAATAATTATATAAATAATCACATCATATATTCAAAGGGACACACACTTCTATATGCCTAAATCGTTTTTATATCTACAAACACTATCATATATATATATATATATATATATATATATATATATATATATATATATATATATACACACACACAAGTCAAAATGGCAACAATTGAAAGGAAAAAGAAGAAAAAGAGATAAAAAGTTAAGGAGCGAGTGTAAAGTTGCAAAATAAAAAAAAAAAAAAAAAAAAATCAAAAAGGACAACACATACAAACACACAGGGAAAAGCATGCACACACACACACACTATAAAAAAAACAAAAAAACAAGAAACTTACACCAATGAAAAGTGTATATAAAAAAAAAAAGAAAAAAAAGAAGTATAAACAGTCAATTGCTGATTTCCCCTGACAAGTGGATGGAGTGATTCCTGGAGAGCATGCCTACAAAACTCTGGAGTTGGGATGCTGAAGGTAACATCAATCAGCTAAATGACAAAAACTTTTGTATTATATATGTATCTCAGAAAAGGATTGTTTATAAAGAATTAACTAGAACTTTATTTTACAAATTGAATAGTACAAAGAGTGGTGAAAAGTTCTTGATCCAACCAAGATGGGATTAAAAGTCTTTAGAAGTAACCGAAAACCAAATCCTAAAAAGGAAATGGGGTGAAACTTAAAAACTCTTTCAATTTTGAGGTCATTTTCTTTATTGCAAAACCATAGGGTCTCATTTTAAAGCAAAGTAAATAATGTGTAGAGCACTTCTCTTTCACTTCATGTGTACAATTTATACAAGACTAGGGGTGAAGAGGTGGATCTATACCTAATCAGAATTTGACAGAAACAACAAATTATAATGTGGATATAAACTGGGGGATCAATTCTATATTATAATCAATATATAAACTGATCCTTCACTTTGTGACCACTGTCGTTTCTATATATTTATATTCCAGAGAATGTAAATAAATCTAAAAGACATGCCTGTGTAGCTGATCAGTATTTCATTGATTGATTAATTTATTTTCTATGGCTTAACCCATTGCAGTTTATTTAAAGCCAGAAAATTTAATTTTTTTTTTTTTTTTTTTAGATAATAGTGATTTAGTGATACAAGTCTTACTAATTAACTCGTTGCTGGGGGAGAAGAGGTGGATTCATACTTTTCCCAAGAGTATTTGCACATAAGTAAATATCACAAACCCAACAGGAATTGGAACTCAGCTCTCCAATTAACAATTCCAAACAATTGATAGTCTAATTGATTAAGCAAAGATTTATGAAAATATTTTAATGAACATTACAAGAATAAATTCACTTTGGAATGGGAAGGGGAATGGTGACAGCAGTAAATATCAATGCACTTGATTTTCTTAAAATCAACTCCACTGTATTAAACAATCAACTACATTTTAAAATTTTACAACTTATTTCATCCGACTTTTTTTAAAAAAATTCTCAGTTATCTGAAGTTTATACATACCTTAGATCATATGTTGAAAATCCAGGCCTTTCTGTGTACTAAGTTACTATTTCCCTCAATATGGAACAATTGATACTCCTAATAAACATGGTAAAGATCTTGGTGTTATCAAAGTCATAAACTGACATTTGCAGCCGCTGATTATGTACAAGAGATCATCAGAAGCCATATATATATATATATATATATATATATACGAACCAGAGAGAAAATCAGATATGATTAGAATTGATTGACATGGAGCCAAGGAGTGGAGGAGGGAGTCCTATCTGGCAGGAATAGATAAACCAACTCATTAACCATTACTTTACTACTATCAACAGTGTACATTTTATTTAGGACATCTTTCAATAATGCCCGGAGCACATCTCTGCTAGAGATTAACTTATCTTCTTTGATTACTGAAGAAATAAAACGAACTGCATTAGGTGTGTCTGCTGAACACACAATCTCAGAGATGAGAGAGAAAATAATAACGCATTCCAAAAATTAGATGATAAAGACGAGATTATAAAAAAAAAAAAAAAAAAAAAAAAGATATTAGCCTATCTAGATGAAAATGTTAGGTTTAACAAAAGTCATTCCTGAGAATGAGAGAAAAAAAAAAAAAAAAAAGAAGAGAATGGCTTGTTGTACCTGACGTTCTCAGAGATGACATGAAATGGAAAGACTATTTTGAATCCATTGCTAGGTCAGCTGCTAAGAAAGTTGGTTTACTGTGTTGTGGTAGACAATTTTTCTCTCCAGGATCTATCTTACATATCTATCAGTCTACCATTCATCAATGCTTTGAATATTGCTGCCACATATGGTCTGGATCTCCTGCTATTTTTCTAAAGCTTCTTGATAAAATCCAAAGAAGACTCAGCAATATTATTGGCCCGGATCTGGCAACTCAGCTTCTGTGTGTTTTCTATAAATACTTTCATGGTAATTGTTTGAATGAGCTCTTCACTGTCATGCCTAGACCGGTGACAAGGTCTTATCAATTTACACTAGATGTAACTGTAAATTCTATGCTAACAGTTTCTTTTCTTACACGTGGAACACTCTTCTGACCCCATGCCTTCCAGCCAACTTTGATCTTTAAATATTTCAATGCAAAGTTAACTGTTATCCACTGTCCACCTTTTATTCTCACTCCTTAGCAATGTTTCTATTTCTAACTATTCCACACCCGGTAACCCCTTGTGTCTCAGTGGCTTTACTACCTTGCTTGGGCGAATTTGGTTAATTAAAAATAAATAAAATTCATCAGCTTAATTTTTTCTTCAAGAGAAATACTGATATCTGATGTCTAAAATAATATCAATTGCGATCTACTGTCTTCCTGATTACTCTTCTTTTGTTCCCATTTCTTAGTAATATTTCTGTGTCTGTTGCAAAGGGTGGACTATTAGAAAGAAAGAAAAAAAGCTTACTTTGAGGACTAATCATGCTGGCCTAAACAAATAAATAACAAAGAAATTTATATTCCTAACTCTTTCTTTTCTCAGTCTCTTACAGCATTAAGCAATAGATATCTTAGAAAGAGAACAGGAATAATCACATTTACTTAATTTCAGTGTGTTGCCAAATTTGTGATGACAGATATGCAGAAAGCGTCACCACTGTCCAACAGAGATAGAGGAATGTTTATCTTCTTAGTACACTAAAACCACTGCAAAAAAAAAAAAAAAAAAAAAAAGAGAGAAAAAAATCAACTGGTACAAGTCCATGTCACACACATTGTAGCGAACCACCTTCATACTTCGTATTCTATGAGTGAGATGAAAGTTCCACTAAAGCATCTCCCCCACCCCCCGTGGACCGCCACTTTGTGGAACTGATTCCCAAGAGTATGCTTCCCTGATCACTATAACCTAAGGTCAACTGCTATCTTCCCCATAAAGTAAACCTCTTACTCTGTGACCCTCTACCTCAAGTGGATGTTGGTCTTTGTACAGGGTATCATTGTTAAAAAAAAAAAAAAAAAAAAAAAAAAAAAAAAAGAAAATAAAAAGAAAAGAAAAAAAAAGCTCAAAGAAAAAGCCAAGCTTTAGAATATAGATTTAAGGTCCTCACTTCAAAGTTTGGCACAACATGATCTTATTTCATTCCTTTTGAATTTGAAGAAGACTCAGTTCAGCTTAGTAAATATCAATAAGTGTTATGTAGACTTTTTTTGGTTTTCAAATAAATACAGAATTTCTAGATGAATCTATCTGAAAAAGGAATTTCTTTAATGCGTGTTGAATGCAAATGATTTCAAAGGGTTCAAGATAGTTTCAGGGCAACCAACATCAAAGAATAAAAATAGACATTAATAACAGTCAACGTAACAATTCTCTATTTCTTAAATGTTATTAAACTGCTGAATTCAATGAATTTAAGAGAATCTTAAGAATTGTAGATTCAAAGGCCAATATTTTTAGTAATCTTTACCTTGATTCCATGTCTAAAAATATTGGGCAAACCTGGATCTCCATGCAAGCAAAATAAAGTGTCAAAAAGGATGATTTTTCCCCTCAACACCACTATTATTTCAACTACCGTCACTCCTTGGTAATGTTGGTTTTAAAAAGCAATGCTTAAAATTGTAGCAAAAACCTAAACACATGATTAAAGTAAATTTATACATTTTTCTTTATTGTTGAGCATTTACAACAAAAATAATAAACACTATTAGTTTTATTAAATTGTTTATTGGAATGATTGGCAGAACATCAGCTAATTGCCAATCAATAAAATGACAAATAAGGATTTCCTTATAGTCGCTTCACATATTTTAATAATTCAGTAAGTGTTTATAAATTTATGAATAATAAATTAGTAAATGATAAATACTGCATCACATTAGTTTTAATTGTATTAATTTTTAGAATGTTGTAAATATAAAATTATTCTTAAAAATAATCTAATAAATAAATTGTTTTTTTTTTTTTTTTATAAATTCTCAAGGACAAAAAAATGCATAAATTCACTTTCAGAATATGTTTAGGTTTTATTACAATTCTAAGCATTGCTTTTTAAAACAATAAAAATTGCCAAGGAGTGATGGGAATTTAAGCCGTGTCAATGAAAAAACTATCCTTTTTGACACACTTTTTTTTCAGGTTCAAATTTGCTGAATATTGAATTAAAATGAATTAAGATCCTAATCTTAAAATACAAAACTAAATAAAAAATAAATAAATAAATAAATAAAAAAAAAAAAAAAATTATCCATTTTGCTAAAGCTAAGGACCTATTTCTACTTCTATTTCACCGACCATAAAATCCTGCAGCTTAGTGAGTGGGGGGTAGGGTTGAACTTGTGGGCATCTTCCTCCTTCACAAACAGTATCTGCTATAAAGTGATAGTTAAACTCATCTTGCACAGCAATTTTATTTTTTTCTTGAAAGGCCCAAGGACCACTCAAAGTAGAGGGTTACTGAATGAGGTTGCTGTAAGGGTGTCAAAGAGGAAAGTAAAAAGTGTATATGTGGATGTGTAAGATAAATAAAAGGTTGATATTTTTATTCTTAATGGGTTCTCAACAACTATGGCCTTGTGCCAGACTATGCAAAGTTTACTTCTCTTGCCTACATTACTTTCATTGTTACAAATATTTGAGGATTGTTTACTACTTTGGTCTGATTCTTTGCGACAAACATCCATATCGGGTTCCAACCAACATTATTTGCCTATCAAATGATGGCGACAGATAAAAAATGTCTGTTGATCCCAGTTATAAAGAGTCTTCTTTAGTATTCACACTGAAATTACATTATAGAATAATTTGGTGTAGCAACCATTACATAGATTTTTATTTTTTTAAATTCTTCACATTGGAGCTTAATTTGCTTCAATTAGAAATCATTACAGAATTGAATATCACACCAACTCAGAAATTATTAGGATTAATTATGGGTCAAAACTTCAGACATGACAGTGCCTTTAATTATCCATGGTCGTTTGTCACGAGTTTACATCAGGCTTGACAATTTTTTAGTCTGTTTATTTGGTGGGAAGCTTTAGAAAACCAAGTATTAATAACTGCTGACATCTCCAGACAAACACTGGGTGAATAGGACACTAGTTTTTACCATACAGAAATTATATTTGGCTATTAATTCCATTAGAATATTGAAAGAATTAGGAAGTAAATCAATAGACAAGGGATATGTATTTGTGAAGATAAAAAAAAAAAAAAAAAAGCATGTTTTTTTCTTAAATTCTATTAGAAAATAAAAATACTTTTAATGAAAATCAATTTAAGTAAAAATTAAAACTTAGTATAAAATAGTTGTTCAAAATAATTTCCTACTTTTACCTATAGCACAACATTCCTAAAACTTTACACCAGTGATTTTCAACCAGTGTTGTGACACCTAGATTGTGTTAAAAAAAAAAAAAAAAAAAAAAAAAAAATAAAAAAATAATAAAAAAAAAAGTCAAATTTTAAACTATTAATTTAGACATCAAAACAAAGCTTGAGTTAAATTTTTAAATAGTTTCAACAAGTTTTATTGGATTTATTATAAAAACTGAAGTCAGAAGTTATGTAAAACTAGAAAATCACTTTAGTTTAATAACAAGAGAATAAAAATCATCAACACCTGGTCAATACCTTTAACAGAACAAATAAACATATATGACAAGTCTTTGATTTACATCTTAATATAGTGATCCTTAATAACTGACAATAATCTATTACCCATTGATTTTAAATTTATCACTTCAACAGGTTCAATTTCTGACAAGGTGGTTTTAATTGCTTCCCGGTGGTCTGCTTTGTTGCTATATTGTTCATATAATTTCAGCTTCACAATTGATGGTAGCCATTCCATTATCTTCTCTCCTGTAAACCTTTTACACTTAAAAAAAAAAATAAAAATTATTTATATATTCATGGATAAGCTTAGATACACGAGAAGGAGCAATGTTGTGCAAAAATAAACACTATTTTGAAACTGCAAAGCTGGGACTTGTACCATTTAAAGAAAGTCTTGTCCATGAAATTGCAATAGTTAGCACTGTTCAATTTAACTCCTTCAACTTTGAATGGTCTAATGATGGTTTGGTTGAGAATTCTGACCCATATCATCACACTGCTACCACCTTGTTGACTTTTTTTTTAGCCACAGGCATATCTGCATTGGATAAAAAAATCCATCCTTTAGTCCCTTCATCAGGTCCATTGAGTGTCCCAAGATTAGTCAGTGCAAATTACTTCAGAAAAGTTGATTTTCTTGTATTTTTTGGCCCAATTTTGACACTTTAAAATAGTTGCTTTAATAAGAGGAGTTTGCTTAGATTTCTTGACAGATCCTAATTTCTCAATTATTTTACACCTTTTGTCCTCTTTAAACCCCTCAATTCCAAAGATCTGATTACTGGTCAAAAACAGTTGTTTCACTAGAATTTGCTTTAGTTTATGTTCTTCTAGAAGACAATTTCTTAGAGCCTTCTCCTTTGTTTCTCATTCTTAACATGGGTACATTGTCAACATCCCACTTTATTGTTCAATGATCTCTGCAAAGCTCCATTGATATCTCCAATGGAGATATTCCCTCACTGATAACAATTTTCTGTTTTCCAGTATTCGTTAGATCCTTTCCATTACATGTTTCAATATATACTGAACAAAACAAAAAAGTTTTTATAGGATTTCAGAGGCCTTAAATTAGTTTAATCTGCATAATAACTTCAGACTGTAATTTTTATAATAAATTCAATAAAACATGTAGAAAATGCCTAAAAATTTAACTAGAGCTTTGTTTTGATGTCTAAATTGTTTCAAACTTGACAAAAATTGGTCAAAGCAAGTTCAAGTTATTGTGGTTTATGTGATTTGTATAACTTCAGATGGACTCTAGTTTTGTTTTTCTACTGAAAAAGCACAAAGCCATTTGGTTTACATGTCCCAACACCATACAAGACATCTACACAAAGTTAGCAACTCATACCCTGATGTTTGGGTTACTGGTACAATACTAAATACTCCCGTTTGACACACTAGCATGATGATAACCTCAGAAGAAAAGGATTACAAGTGACTTATATATATATATATATATATATATATATATTATATACACACACTAATGTTCACTCAATACAAGGCCTAAGAGCCACTAAAGATAGAGGGTTACTGTTTAGTGTTGTACGAGTGTAAAAAAAAAAAAAAAAAAAAAAAAAAAAGGGCAAGAATTAAAGTTCCTGGGTCTATGCAAGAAAGATAACGGTTAACCCTAGACTCAAAAGGTCAAGATTGTATTGCCTGGGCCAAGTATTCCATAAAGCAGCAGATCTTGGGAAGAAGCTGTCTGAATGGAAATTAGTTCTTACTCTTGGAATAAGAGAATGATTCATCCTTGTGAACGTGACATGGTGGGGTCCCAGCTATAAAGGTCAAGGCTGGTAGCACATTGATAATGTTATAGTAAGTATGGATAAATGAACAGTTAATTTTCTTTCTAAATATTATCTGCCAAGTTCTGGGAGTGTCTTATACCCAGTGACAAATGCAGTAGATACAAAGAGATTGGCAACAAACTCATGATATTTAGACTTATATTAGTAATCTGCCCTGAAAAAGTAAGTCAATGGTTTAGTTGGTATTTATGTTTAAATATTGTTGATGTGATCCAATCTTAATTCTCATACACACACAAAAATAATTTGCAAACTCTTTCTGCAAGATATTCAAATTGACATGCCATTTCAAACTAATTTTTAAAACAGTTCCCCCCTACAGTCTTAGACTAGGATGGATTTGCCTCAGGCAGGCCATATGTCACTCACATAAAAAAAAAAAAAAAAATTTTTACAAACAGAAAATAGGATGAATAAAAGTCCCATCATTAACGGTTACTATTTTTTCTTCTCAAATCTTAAATATGTCATCTCAGATATGCTGTTTCAAGCAATCTAACATTCTTAACCTAAAACAGAAGAGTGTGCGTGTGTGTAAATACAGACATGGCATCAGTGTTTGAAAGATGCCTTTGCTATTTTTACTTTCAATCAGATGTGTGCAGAAACTTATTTATTTTTGGCTCAACTGGATTTATAGATCAACCGCTCTTTGAGTTAAATCATTAAAACTGTCAATGAAAGACTATAGTATTTTTGGTTTTATTCCATTTGAAAGATTTAATGTTAAATAAAAGCATGTTTCAATCAGCTTTCTCTGATCTTCATCAGGTTGAGGTCTTAAAAAGAAAAAACATCAAACTTACACTTCGCAAAAGAATGAAAATGTAAAATGCAATCTTTGAAAGAAAAAAAAAATGAAAAATAATAATATATATATAAAAATCAAGCAAAGTCAAATAGTGCCTTATAAATGCAAATCTTTCTCAGACTCAATACATTCATATACACTAAGTTTCATAGCCTAACATAAAGAAAGCAATTTCTAAAGAAGTGATGGATTTTTATTCATTAATGTGACAGATTTGATTTCTTAAACATTATTTTTAGTGGGTACCTGCATTTGAGTAGACACTGCATTTATTTATTAAACACTATATTTATTTGCTGGTAGAAAAAAATATACTCTTCAAAAAATAAACAGTATCAACTCAAATATGGGTATCCACTAAAAATAATGCTTAAGTAGTGAAATCATTGGATTAATAGATAAAAATCCATCACAAATTGCTTTGTTCATGTTAGAATACAAAACTGAGCAGATATGAATGTATTGAGAGTCTGGGAAAAAAATTTGTGCTTACAAGTCTAATTTTTATTTATATATATATATATATATATATATATATATATATATATATATAATAAATATATATATATATATATAAATAAAAAAAAAGAGACAAAAGAAATGACACTAAATTGTAAGTGCCTGCATATGATCAACAAATTTCAGTTTCATAATCCACTGAGAACTGGATACTTTGACATGGTGTAATAGTTAGCATGATTGTCTTGTTAGATCAATTATGACTGCATAATGAGTTTGATCCTCACTGGGTGCCTCCATACTTTCGGCCTTGTGGCACATCTAAGGTACACTTAGAAAAGCCACTATAATCCACTGAAGTCAGCAGAGATCGAAAGTGGTGTAATTAAAGTGGTGATGATTAAAGAAAATAATGACTGGTTATTGTGACGTAAAATTATTTTCTTCAGTATCAAAAATTGATCTTTGCAGAAATAATTTCCTCTGTTCAAGTGCCTCACAATGGTTAGCAAGCCAATTTTTTGGACAGTTGCTACTGTAGCAAGTTTGACCTTTACTGTGTGACTCTATACTTGTGGTTTTGAACCAGAAAATGAAGCTTAGCAACTTAACAAGAATTTGCTTTATTCGGGACCCATTTTACCTTTAAGTAGTCAAGAGATTGCACTAAGTTGCAAGCATTATCATAACTCCTCTAAATGCATTCAGGGTTTATTTTTGTTTTGTTTTTTTTTTTAAATAGTGATTCCTGTCATAAAGTTGGCTTTCAAATCAGCTCGTTTGACCTTACCCTTCATTCACTGCAGCAGTTAACTTGCCACTGCAAGGACTGTCACAAAGGCTAGTTTCTTCATTCTCTCAACTGACCCCATCTCCTAAATATGTTTACATAAAGTGTAGCCCTTCCATAAACTACCTGTGAATGTTTGCATCACATTCTTCCTCTAAAAATAAATAAGGCAACTTCGTTTTCTATGAATATCTGGAGGAGCAGCTATTTTGAAAGAAGATTGTGGATAGAAAAAAAAAACCCCTAACAATTTGAGCCTGGTCAGTACTTAGATGTATGACTGCTTAGGGATACCAGGTGACATAATGGACAATGGTTCAGAGTTGTTAATCAGAGAGCCAAGGTTCAATCCCAGTTGGGTTGGTTATAGTCACTTACACACAAATACTCCTGGGAAAGGCATGAATCTATCTCTTCTCCCTTTAGCTATGGATTAATTAGTAGGACTTGTATCACTCAGCAAAAATAAAATAAAATTGCCTATAAGATATTTAGATTTTGGCATCAAATAAACCATAGAGATGTTGATATGCCACTATCAAAATCAACCAACTGTTATTGTCTGCCATATTTCAGATAAATTAATTTCATTCATTCCTCCAGATCTTTGTTGATAAAAGGTGACATTTTTGCAGTATTCTAGCAAATTAAATTTTTCTTTTATAAAATATTTTTGTAAAGACTGAATAATTGCTAAGTGGAACATTCAGTAACTATAAAAATATAAAATTTCCCAGCCAAAATGCAAATTTCTGCCTGATCACCAAAGTAATATGCTGTCAAACATTACTCATGGAATGCCATGCCTTTTCTAACAAGTTCAGATAATTGCCATTGTCTATTAGTCTAATTAGAAGCAGTACTTATTCTATGAAAATGGTTATCATTCTGAAAAGAGCTGAGAGAAGAGGATTCTCACCCAATCCCGTCATATATAGTATCACAATCTCGAGATGAACCCTGGGTTTTGATGCTGGGGGGGGGGCAGTCATTTTAGTTGCTAATGATCATTTATATTATGAATTTTCCACTTTCAACCACTCTTCAAATTTTATCAAGCAGAATTGTTTTTCAAGTAAGTAGTGATTTGCACACTAGCTCAGATCGTCAGAGTTAAGATCCGACATGTTGGTACATTGGGATGAATTATACCCATTCCTTTCGTATTCTATTAGCAAGAAGGAAATTCCATTCAAACAACTTTTTTCTAAGAACTGCTACTTTGTGGAATAGACTCCAGAGAGAATGCTTTCCCAATCTTATTCTCTTCAAGTCTTGGGTCAACCATTATTTTTCCTACATATTTTCATAATCTACATTTCTACTGCTCATACATTTTTTTTAGCAACCCTCTACCTTGAGTAGCTCTTATGTTTTATATTGAGCAAACTAGGGGAATATTTATTTTATATATAAATAGAAAACACACCTGTGATTACCCCCTTACTTATGGAAGCCACACATCAATGTGATTAAGATAAACATGGATGAAATTCAATGACTTCATTTGACCAGTCAACTTCAACTTGCCTACCCCACCATAAAATAGAGTGATGTTCTTTATAACATGTAGAATACTTTTTTTTTGACATTAATTACATTTTTATCTTTAAAAGATAAAAAAAAAAAAAACGTACCAAAAATGTGACACCAATTCTTAACTTTAAAATATAAGTACACACTTACAATAACCAACAATTGAATTGTCTATATATACTTTTTGTTTTTTTAAATGAGCTATTGTAAGTATTTATTTACACTATTGTTCAAACTGTTGTACTCATCTTTATTGTCACATTCACGACGTTTCGGCCTTTTTCTGGTGATATTTGTCTGCCATGACAAATGTCCCAGTGGATAAAAGTGTTGGTGGATCAATCCTAGAAGTGACTCGACCCAAAGATTTGATAGTTCAATCCCTGGCTTCAGAGGAGAGAACAAAAAGTTATCAAGGTGAATTAACTGAAACAAAGACATTCGGAATTAGAACAATCTACCCACCATCACACAAAAAAAGAAAAAAAGGGGTTCGGTTCGAAATTTTAAATATTCACGTGAAGAAAGCCGGATCGTACAACGCCGAAACGTGGTGAATGTGACAATAAATATGAGAACAACAATCTGAACAATGTAAAAATAAAATTAAACGCATTGAATTACATTACAATACATTAATTAATTTACTTTACAATGAAGAAAAAATAGCTAAGCAACTTATTTTAGAAGAACAAAAAAAAGTAATATTTTTTTTTGCAATAATAAATGTTACGTCTTAAACCAATTGAGGTTTACTACAATTTTCTTGCAAAATAACTGCATCACGAGAAAGAGATTCATTTTAAAAGTAAAACAATAGTAAGACAGTTACACACGGACAGAAGCAGAAGATGGGGACAAAATTCTAACTTAATCACGCGTTAAATATCTAGCTAACATCAAATGTAATTTACATTTTTAGTTTATAAATCTATGGAAAATTTACTATTTTCTTGTGGAGAAATAAAATAAATTTGTTTTCACGAGCTTTATAAAAAACTAAAAGCGACGTTTAATTAATAATAGCAATAATGTCCATAGGGATTTCACTTTCATAACATTTATTATTAGTCAGTGCATTTACTTAAATTATAAATCCCTTCATGCTGAAGATGCGTTAACACATCTGTGGGGTAAAGTCGTAAAACTTTTAAAAAATTAGGTAAATTCTTGTTTTCTTGACATACCGCCATTTATAAAGGAAAGGGCATTGACTACTGTAGGGAGGGGTCAGGATTTCTATCGCTTTTTCTGTGGACTTCTTCAATTAAGTGGATTTCAATAAAATCAAGCTTCATCCCATTTAAATCTTGAAAGATAATTTTCGTTTACCCTAAAAAGTTATTTTGCTGCTTGATGAATAAACCGGCTTTTTTTTTTATTTTTTTTTTTTTTTTAAAATTTTGTTTTTAAGTAATATTTTGAAATAAAAAAAAAAAAAAAAAAATATTTTAAACAAAATTTGTCAGTGTTCAATTGAATTTCTTCAAATTGAACTGTAGTAATCAGAATCCTCATCCAGACAGTCCATGTCAAAAAATGGCGGTTTTCTTAATGAAAACAGTGAAATGAGCATTAAAATAAAGGATTTGATAAACTAAAAGTCTAAGGATTCCAAAGCTAAAAAAAACAAAAAAACAACAAACAATTACCCTTGTTGGTTTTATGTACGAAACATCAGAATAATTCGCAAACCAATGTTACTGTTCAAGTTCAAATAAAAACGAAGATTTCGAACTTCGTTTAATAATGATCTTCGAAGAAATCCTTATTCTACCCCCAATTGGAAAGTTGGTGCAATACTGTCTTCGTTCTCCTTTGTACCATACTAAGCTTAGGAAATATTTTAAGTTTTTAAAATTCCGAGTGAAACAGATTTTTTTTTTTCCAGTTACAAACTTAGAGGGAAATTTTTCAATGCATTTAATGGTTATTTACCTTTTCCTTTGTTAACAAAATATAAACGTATCTGGTGTGTGAGGAGGAGAGAAAAAAGAGAAAAGAATAGAAGAAAAAGAAAAGAAAAGAAAACTTATTTCAAACTCTTTAGGGAAAAGATAAGCCTTCCATAAAAATAAGTTTGTTTTTTTTTTTTTTAAAAGAAAAAAAATAATTTAAGATAATTAAAAATAGCACGTGCGATCTGAGGATGTGATTGTTGTGTTATTGACAACTTTAGATTCAAATATTTTCAAGTTTTAGGGGCAAAAATGGTTGGTGCCCCCCCCCCTACTACGCAATGTGTTTTTTAAGGGAACATTAAAAAAAATTAAAGGAATTTTGAAGGGAGGTCACTCAAATTTTATAGTTTTTATTAAAACTAATAACACTAATTAAGGTTATTTCCCTTCTAAATTATCTAATAAATGAAGTAACAAGTGCACGTTCTTTTTTAATGAGTCGGTCAAATTAAAAAGCCTTAAATTAAAACAAAAATAAGAATTTTTATCCTCATTCAGGAAATATTTGGAATTTTTTTAAAACCAAATATTTTTTAAAAAGTCATAACAACGGGTAAACTTTTTTTTCAGGTTAAAAATGCCTTTGAATTTGGAAATTATTCCCAAGCAGAATTTTAAGAAGCTTAATTTTCATTTTTTAGTCTTACAAACAAAGAAGAGGAGAAAATGATGAAAGAAAGAAAAAAAAAAAAAAAGGAGGAAAGAGCTCAAAATAGATAGAATTGTGTCAAAAATTCGTTTAACGGCAAACTCGCAAACATTTCCGATTTCTTAAAAAAAAAAAAAAAACTGAACCTAAAAAGAACAGATTTTCTTTTTGGAAGTACAATGACAAAAATATATATTTTTTTTTTTAGGTTTAGCTCTTGTTGAGTTCTAAATTCATTCTTTTTGTAGATATTTAAAAAGAAAAATAAATAATGTGTCTGTGTTGAAAGGAAAACAAAAAGATGACATTTGATTCGAGAATGAAGAAAGAAATGAATAAATAAAAAAAGTAATTAATTTCGCAAAACAATGTAAATGCATTGATGAAGAACTTTAAGATGGAACATTTTAATAAAATATTAAGGTAACTTGCAACAAGATAACAAGTCAAAACTTATACGAAATAGTTAAAGAAAAATATTTTAAGATGGACAAAAAAAAAAAAACGAAGTTAGATGAACTAAATTTAAAAAACATTAAAGAAGATATTTTAAAATTCGTTAAACATGCATTTTTAAAAAGACTAAATTGTAACATGTATTGAAAAATAGATAAAGAAAAGATTATATTAAATTTAAAAGAAGCTCGGAAAAAGAAAACAAAAAGAAATTAAAAAAAAAAAAAAAAAAAAAAAATCAAAAGCTCAGAAGTTAAGAAAGGAAAAAAGAAAAAAGAAGAAGCATCTTCATCCGCAGGAGAAATGGCATCCAACTCATCGACAACTTACCAACCAAAGAAAAAGGTGGTTGCTTACAGCATTTTAAGAGTGATGAATTCTTTCTTAAAAGAAAAAAAAAACCGTTGCTTGCTATTCTCGGGTCGACAATGATATCTACAGAAACATTTGCTGTTTTTTATCAGTTTACTTCTTTGGCTTAATCCTGTGTTATTAAATAAACAGTCGATGTAAATAAGGTGTCTGACTGCGACCTTGACATAGGTGGCGCGCCTGCTGCTACTGCTTCACGAAACGAAATACATATTTCTGTTTTTACATATTCTCCAAGAGCATCAAGAGGCCAGTGTTATCTTGGATTCTTTGCGTTATAAAATGAAACGATTTTTACCTTGTACTATATCGTAGCAACGAGTTGTTAAATCTTTGATGACAATTCTGAACTATCAATAGATAAAATAAAACGTGTAGGGACACTGCAGTTTCTTTTACCAAAGTACGTTTTAATCACGTGGTCGATTCAACTTTAGTCCCCTGAAAAAGCTATTCTTATGTCCACGGCCAGAAAAAATCCCCCGCAGTTAAAATAACTTGAACCTTAAAAATATCTCATATCGAGTACATACAAAATCAATCTTTATTTATTTATTTCTCTTTCTTTCTCTCTTTGTCTTTTTTTCTCAATTTAAAACCAGATTAGATTTTCAAACAAATTTCCTTACAAACGAGGCATTTTTGTCCCTAGTTTAGTCAATTATCTTATTATTTTTAATGAATTCAAAATAGCCCAATTTGGATTTGATTGTTTACAACTAGCATGTGAGCTATGTGTATACTAGCATTAGTTGGAAGGGTAAGTTTGAGATAGACGTTGCTTTTGTTGTTTTTTTAGAGTGTATTCAGAGTCAAATTAAATTAGATAATGACAACTGTTGAACATGTGATATCAAAAGCTATTACGAAAAGAAGCATGTATGCAAACGTGGGAAAATATTGCTTGTCTGAAACAATGATGTTACTAACAATAAGCTTTAGTAGGCAACATCTGGTTGATTTGAATTTTTTTCTTTTGCTTCTATATAATAAATGCGAATGTCAGTGTGTCACACTTTTTCAATTAAAGGGCACAACTTTCAATAGCTCATGTTACAGAAATTTTGGATTCCCAAGTTTTCATTACTGCAATTGCTTTTTGTGATTTTTTTTTTTTTACATGATTTTTTCAACAAATTTTTTATACGATAACAATTTTTATAACTTGGAAACAAATTTGGGAATAATCAAAATTAGAATTAATTACAAAATCCAGTGAAAGTCACACATGAAATAAAAATAATTGTTTGTACGGAAAGTAAGAACCTACGTACATCAAATTGTCTTTAAATTAAATGGTGGGGTAAGAGTTATTGTTGAACTTTTAAAAGGTAAGCTTAAATATTAATACAATACTTAAATGCAGTGATCAATTTTGAGTTTTTCTGTAGTTTATTTTTCCTATCACATACAGCAGCAGTATGCCTCGCAAAGAGAAATCTCCGCCAACAGAGGAGCTGATTGCAATCAAAAGAGCCAAGGCTGCAGCGAGGTAAAGAAAGTCCCGTACAAATGAAAACGCAGATGAAACGGCAGCCAGTAGAGCTTCCAATGCTGAGAATATGCAAAGCCTGAATAAGCTGAAGGCCTAATCAAGGGCCCTCCATATGAACTAGCTTCAATGCTCTCTGATAGGGTAGCTTTTAAACTAGTTCACTATAAAATTTTAAATGATTTTTTTTATTTCACAAATGTTGCTAATTGTTGAATAGCAGGATAGATTGGGCCCCATAGCTCTGGTTGGCAACTACTCTATTGCAGAAAGGAATTGCAGCCTACTGCAAGAAAATTTTCTGCCTAGTCAGTCATGACATAAGAGATACAATTGCCTAAATATGTATCATGTATGACACTTAACTGAATGAATACTAATTCTATAGGTTAGGAAGTATATTAAAAAGTGATACTGTATATAATACAATTCTGTGGTAATGGTACCAATCAGAGTTTTTTGGGTTTTTTTGTTTGTTTGTTTTTTTTTTTTTGGCTTATTTTTAATCATTTCATCCTAAGCAAAGTGATAAAGCCACTAAGACACAAAGGGTTACTGAGTGTGAAAGAATTGAGAAAACATTATTGAGGAAAAGAGCAATAAAAGAATGGAATTCAAAAAGACAGATGACAATTGATGGTGCATTTAAATGTTTGAACATTGTAGTTGGCAGGAAAGCAAGAAACTGGAAGAGAGTTCCACAAGCAAGAAGTGTGAGAGAAGAAACTATTAGAATAGAACTTATGCCTACATCAAGATATTTAATAAAATGTTGAGACCTAACTGCCAATCTAGTACTACACTTAAATTTGTGAAGTGGAGGTACCAAACAGGAAAACCCAATTGACATGAAAATGTTATGGAGTTTGTAGATTGTGTGTTGGTGTATATGTAGGTGAATGCTAGATACCAATTTCACAGATTAGGATGATATATATATATATATATATATATATATATATATATATATATATATGATACCATTCTGCAGTAATGATACCGGAGATTTTTTTTGTTTATTTTTAATAATTTCATCCCAAACAAGGTAATAAAGCCACTAAGATGCAAGGGGTTGCTGCTTATTCTCTTTTTATATAAACTGTAATGAAACAAAGTTCTCAATGTCTCTTGGGTATGTTTGTTTTCTTTTACTCGTCCAGAAGTTTGGGTAAGTAAGGATCATTAAGCATCATTATAATAGTTGAGCTCAAGTCAGCCTTGTGTAGAGTTGGAACGACCAAAGAAAGTTTTGTACTTACTTCGCCCTTGGAGGATTTAAGCATCATTATAATGGTTGAGCTCAAGTTAACCTTGCATTGTGTTGGAACAACCAAAGAAAAGGTTGAATTACTTCATAGGTGGAGTTGGAAAACGTGCAAATGCCATGTGTCGGAAAGTGGAAAGCGAGTTGTCGTCAATGGACTTTGGAAATGAGACGTTCCCCAGCAGAGACATAAATTTCCACATGGTCCTACATCTTGGACCAAATGTGTGGAAGGAAATTAAAACGGTGCCACCAATCAGGCATTTGATGAAGCCAAGTAGCGGCAATAAATTATCTGGTTCCTTTATTGCTGGCATCATGAGAAAATGTATTTTTTTATTATTATTATTCCATTTATTGACTTTATTTCATCCTCCTCCAAGTACAGAGAAGCTACATTATGGCAATAGGAAAGTGATTGAAGCCAAGATGCCAGGTCAGAACTGATAATATTTCAAATCTTCTTATAGAGTTGTCTACTTTTTGGAACAAAGGTAAATGAAAGCAGGAAAACTAACTTATATGTTGCATTAGGAAGAATAATTATTTACACACTGGCTATTGTCTTCATCTTTGTTATTAAATTATTTTGGCCATTGTACCTCAATACTTCATCAGGTGCTTGTTGATCTGGGTAATCTTCAGGGAATTTTGAATTTATTTAATCTATGAGGTAAATTGTTTTCATTCAGCTATCCATGTTTAGGGTTATCCTGTCTTGTTCATTTTTAAACACTTCTTTAAAAATTAGTACTAATTTATATTAGTAATTTAGTACTGCTCAGTTATTGAGTGTAAGTCTGCACAACCTGGCCGAGAGATTAAACTCCAAATTCATGAACCAACACTTTAATCCACTAGACAATTGTTGTGTAGATTAAATAATAGGTTCAGTTCAAAATTCCCTGAAGATTAGGACAAGCTTGTAAATAATGATAATTCCTTATCACATAACTTCAAAATGGAAATTACCAAGAATAGATTTAACGCTACCACTTTGTAGAATTTGGCTATTGTCACTTGAGATTTCTACAACTCAATGCGGAAAGTGAAACCAGATTTTTTATATAGAGCAGCAAATTGGATTTGAGTTCAAAAGTGTCTCTACCAGGTGTTCCAAAAAGTAAGACTCAGGATAAGCCTTTCCAAAAAAGAAACTATGACCTGGAATTGGAATGAAAGTAGTGATAGCACTTACCTGAAATTCACTGTCATCAGTTTCTTCTTGCTTGTAATAAAGTTCCCTAATCCGTTTCCTTCAACCAACAGTCAAACAATTCGTGTCCTGTTTGCTACTTCTCTGTCACCTCTTTAAACACTTTTTATATATTGAGTGACAGTTTAAACTTGCATATGTTAAAAGAGATTCTTGCGAAAGTCTATTCGACTCAGAGATCTATTGTTTTTAAATATACGACTCATAAAGACACCATTTTCTTTTTGTCTAAATCCGTTTTCATCCAGGAGATAAGCCATTTTCTCGTGTTACATTCATCACAAAAATCCGGGATGTAGAAATAGTAAACGCTTCAAATATTTTGGTGAATGGATTAGTTATGACAAATTTCATATAGAGGAAAAGGAAACTGAACATAGAATAGGCTGCACTAGGGGTAGTTTCACCCAACACTGCAAGATAGTAAAAAACCAAAACATTAACCTAAGAACTAGAGTACTGTTCTTAAATACTCTTGTCAGGTCAAGACTTTCACACGGATGTCATGACTTGCAACTAACCAGTTTAGAAATGTCTAAACTATCTGCTTTTTCAGATTAATGATTAAAAATGGTATTGAGTGAATGGAGCCTGTAGGTTTTAGAGAGGACCATCCTTTTCAAACCTCACAGGTTGGTACTACAGAATCACAAACAAAGAACTGTACTAAATAACAGAAGCCACATCAGCTAAAATGGATAGCACATGTAATTCGAAGAGAAAATAATGACACCATCAAGATGTTGATGTTCCACATTACTTTGAACAAAATGTTAGGAAGGAAACCCCCATCAATACTGGAAACAGTGATAGCAGTTAGTAAACTTGAGAAACTTATTTTTCTTAAAAATTATTTAAATAGAAAGATTTTATAAATTTAAAAAAAGAAAAAAAATAGCACTAGCTATTTGGCCAATGAATGCTCAATGTTTCCTTATATATATATATATATAAAATTCTGTGACTTCTGTTAGTCTCTCCATCTGTCACACCCTCTAAAAGTCATACATTGACTTTTGAAACCAAATTTTGGGGAGAAGTGCAAACAGGTAAGGGAGTACAAAGTACAGTTGGTTTTACTAGGGTGTGTAGTTTAGTACAATAAATTTTCATTCATTTTTTGGAAAAAATTAAGTTTCATTATTTAACATACAAAAATGCTCCCACTATTTTAAAAACAATTTAATGATTAAAATAACAAATACTTATTTAATAAAAATGCAATATTGTTTTTGCATATCTTTTCTTTAAGTTTTTATCTGTACAAGAATCCAGTTTGCCCTGTGTTTGCAAGAACTATAAACAAATTACAAGGCCAAATGCTTCAAAAAGATGGAATTTGGATCCAGAAAGAAATATTTATGCATGGCCAGTTGTATGTTACATACTCAAGAGTAAGAAATCCTAAGAATTTATTCTTTGCTGTTAAAAAGGAAAAAAAAGAAATTTTCTTACAAAATATTGTTTGCCATGAAGTCCTATATGATTAAAGAAATTATCAAACTGCAAAGTAGGGTTTTGCCAAAGTATTTTTCCAAACAAATCAGCTTATTCAAATTTCATTGATTTTCAAAATTGAATGAAACAGAGTTTATAAATCTCGACAAAAAAGGTTAGTGATAACCTTCAACAATACTAAGTACTGTGAAGATTTCAACACGTGTCAGTGTGTTGCAAAAAATTTCTAGTATAAGAAAATGGCTAATATTACCATCAGCATTGCAGGGAACCATAGTTAGAATTCATCACTATTTATCCTGTTGTCATTGTCTTTCAATGTAAAAATTATAGAGGTTGTTCATTGATATCTCATTGGTCAGAGTCAACCAGAGTTCCTGCTAATCTATGAACCCATAGAGAAGAAAAAAATTATGCAATAAATTTTTAATGTTATACAAAAACTTTCAGGATAAGGGAAACAGATTTATTGTCATTTTTTTTTTTTAACTAAATCAATTTTTTTTTTTTTTTAGCAAAATATAGTTTTTTTCATGAGAATATTTATACAAGATAGACTAAATAAACATATCAAACAATCTTGATATGTAATAAAGGGATTAAATGATGAATGAATAAAAAAGAAAACTCAATACACCAAATAAATAATCCTGTTTGGTTGCTTCCCTGAATACTTGCATCTTGACCTTTTCAAGGATGTTTTTGTTTTTTGTTAAACTCATTTCACCCCAAACAAGGCAATAAAGCCGCTATGATGCGAGAAGTTACTGAGTATTAGAGAATATGAGAAAAAAACTACTATTAAGAAGAGGAAACAATAAAAGAACAAGAATTAAGATAACAAAAGAAAAAGATTGACATTAAATTTAAATTTTTGAAGATCAATGCTGACTGGGAAGCTAGAAGGCAGAAACGAGTTCTACAAGTGTGAAGTGTGATAGAAGAAACTGTTAGCATAGAACTTACGGTTACATCTAGCTATTTCAATTGCAAAATGATGAGACCTAGTCACCAATCAAGTAATGCACTTAAATTCATAAAGTCTAGGTACCATAGTCAAGGCTCAATCGTCGTCTTTCCTCCTCCTCCATTCATATTACACATCTCATTTAACATTACCATTTTGACTGTAACCTTCTAATTGGAGTGGCTCTCAAGATTCATATCAGAGTAAATTTTATTTAAAAAGCCAAACACACAAACGGTTCCAGATAGTGATACAGCAGCATTAAAGAAACTCATCTTTTAAATTAACATCATTTATAAAAAGTTATGAAAGTCGTTCTGTTCTGTATATCAAATTGCACAATCAGTTTATGATTTAGTCTCCAAAATTAATATTAAGTTAGGTAATGCAAGTAGTGTAGTGGTTAGGAGTCTGGAAAGAAAATTTGGCAAACAAGGGTTCAAATTCCAGTCAAGATCATTATTTTCACTTTTGCACTAATGAAAGGCATGAACCTACCCCCTTCTCCCCCCGCTATGGGTTAAATAGCAGAGCAGACTGGGCTCTATAGTTGTGATTAGTAAAAGAGTCTAGGAGAAGAACAACTCTGAATTCAAAACAGGGGGTGCAGATACAATGCCTGTAAAAGAAAAACTGGATGAATTTCAACAACTCTGGATAATCCCTTGACTACCCAGAATGCTGTCAACAAAAATGGTCATTAGACCTAAGGAAGATGTCATGTTGCACAAATGTACATGATAGAATAAAATGGAAAAAAAAAGCAATGAGAAAATAAAAATATGTCACAGGAAGTGATAGAAAGGAATGAAAACAATAAATTTTATTAAAAATTTATTTTCTTTCACAAAATAAATACAATATTTGGTTGAAAATATTACTTGGTTGAAAAATGTTTATAAAAGAAATGTTTACAAGAGGCCACATTGGTTTAAAAACAAAGAAAGGCAAGAAGAAGATCTGAGAAACCACAAGAGAAATATCTGATAATATTAAAAAAAGAATTGGTAAATAGATTTTTCAATGACACCAAATTGGTTTATTAAAAGTGTGGTTGAGTTACGAGGAGAGGTTCAAATGTAAAAATGGTGATGCCTTTTGAAATCTGATAAAACGTACATTATTATACAGTTCGTGGAGGTGGAAGACATGAACCTCAAATCTCCTACACATGCAAGTGCATACAAGCATGAAAAAAGAAACAGAAAAAAAGTTGGTTCAAACCTGGTGGGAAGTTTGTGCTGCAAAGAGCAGCTAAACCACCTCTGCTAACATGCAATGGGTTAGAGCAAGGGAACAGATCCTCTCCAAATGAAAACTCTAAGGCCTCTTTTAACAACTCAAATACTGTCGACATTATGTGAATATCAATGATTATTTTCCAGTTTGAAGAATTGTCCTCGTTAAATCAGGGGATGAATTTTTAATGCACACCTGAAATTATCTTAGTCAATAGCATAGGCATATATCGATTTATTTTTATAGGTTGCATAAAAATAAATTTACTAAACAGAAATATAGCAAGCATTTAAAACTATTTAAATTTTAACTTATTTACAAGAATTCCTTTCAGTCAAAAAGGAGTTAAACTGGATCAATACCTAGAGATAATATATTTACATTTTTAAAAGCAGTTTCTTTTTTAATGTAAAAGAAAGAGAAATTTAAATATCTTTTAAACATTACAAAATGAATTTATTAAATATTCAAACACTGAGGGAAAGATATTTTTTTAAAAAAATCAATTCACCCCAAGTAAAGTGATAATGCCACTAAGATGCAAGGAGTTACTGGGAGTGAAAGAGAATGAGACGACTTTAGAAAGAACAGGAAACAATAAACGTCTACTCCTCTACAAAAGTCTGGGGAGGAGTGTGAACTGAATGATAGGCAAACCTATCTACAATTTTTGTGAATAATAATAATAATAATAATAATAAAACCTTTCACAGCAATATTTGGTTTTAATTATATAAATAAAAATTAATTTTTTTTTCTTCTTTTACTTATATTTAGTCAACTTTTAATTTTTAGCATTTAATATAAACTTTTACAGGTCTTCAATTATGAAAAATTAAAAATATTCTTAATTTATAATGAATGTTCATTTTATTAAAATTAATTTTCACAACTCCAGAAATTTTAATCTTTCTTCCTGCCATACTAAATTATCAACTTCCAAACTAAGAATATGATGTATAAATTTTTATATATCAGAACAATGTGAGGAAAATTAATGACAAAGTGGAAAAACATTCTGTGTAATGAATTTTGTTATCTAAAAGGATTTCATTGGACTGAAGTAATGTTCCCATTGATGGAAATTATACATTTTCTGTTTATACGTTAGTTTTATAGATATGATTTATTTATGTAAATGCTCTGTTTTTTTTTTACTTAAACAGTATTAATTATGTTTACCAGCCTGAATGTTTGAGAAATTTTGTAGAAAATATGTGCTCTCTGACAAGAATCAAACTTGTAAACCTTATGGGAACCATCATATAGCCTGACGTGCTGTTACCATTTGGCCATAGAGAAGCGTCTGTTTAGCAAAGTCCAAATTACTGTTTATAAACACACACTGGCAATTTTTCTCAATTGATCATTTCTGCTCACAAAACATATCTTAACGTAAACAATGACAACATATTAAGAAATAGATTACGTCTGATAATTATTTAATATATTTTCTGTTCATACATCATTTTTTATAAACAGAAAATATATCAAATAATTGTTGGACTTAATTGTTGTTTACGCTAAGATATGTTTGGTGAGCAGAAATTGTTAAAGGTGTGTATTTATAAACAGTAATTTGGACTTTGCTAACAAGACGCCTCTCTGTGGCTGAATGGTAACAGCATATCAGGATATATGATGGTTCCCATAAAGGTTACAGGTTTGATTCCTGTTGGAGAGTGCATATTTTCTATGAAATTTCTCAAACATTCAGTCTGGTAATCAATAGTGTTTAATTAAAAAACAGAGCATTTACTTAATTATATCTATAAAAATAATGTATAAAGAGAAAGTATATTAAATAATTGTCGGACTTAATCCATTTCATGAATATATATATATATGTAAGTAAGGGAGACATAAATGTATACACAGAGAGGAAATGGTGAAGATGCATAAACACTAAATTTTTAATTCTTTAAATTTTAAGAGTGAATGGGATTGGCCGAGCTGTGCATTTAGACATGTCAGACACCAAAAATAAAATGTTTTAAATTTAGCGTTCCTATATCTTCAGTGTTTCCCCCTTAATGAATATATTTATATCCCCCCACCCACATTCATACATATATATGATTCCATCACAAACATTATTTTAATTTGATGAAGTCCTTTTAATGGACAAAATGCGTTACACAGAACTTTACTACTTTGTTATTCTGAACTAATAAATAATAGAAGCAGTATTATTTTTAGTAGAGGAAGTATTTTCAGTCATTGTTACTAATTTTGATTACTATTTACTTTCAACCAAGTTTCTTAGTGTTTTTTTTTTTAATCATGATATTTACCAAGACAAAAAAAAAAAAAAACATTTATGACAGCAAATGTGAAGTTATCTAGAATCAAACAAAATTTCAACTTTATTTCATCAAATTTAACCGGAACAAACGTTTGATAAGAAATTGGTTTTGTAAGATTTTTATGTACATGTTTGAAAAGAGGGTGTATCATCAGTGGTAGTACCTTTGTAGCAAAGCAGTTGATCTTGCTCTACTCAGGTGAATTGGGGTGCGGAACTGTGCTGATCCACGGTCTACATCTAACTGTCACACATGGCTCCAAGAAGTCACATGGGCACTGTAATGACCACATCCCAGTCAACAGCATTGACCTGCTGGCTAAACTGTGTGAAGGTAGTTGGAAGGTGTTCCTGACCTGATTGGTGAAGGGGAATGCTTCTCCCCAACCCACCTGTGCCAAGCTGCCATCATCTAGTTGCCAGTATGGGTGTAGGAAGAGGAACTTTTGAGAGGAGGAACAGGGTAACTTCAACATCCCTTGTGCAAAACGGACTGGCAAGCCATTGCACTATTTTGTCTTGAATGTCACCATGAACCACAATTGTGAGATGGTGGGAGGTGATCCCAGCAGCACAAAATGTGCTAATTGAATATAATGATGATGATGATGATGACTCAAAAAGAAAGCATAAGAACAAGTTATATTTAACAGAATTCCACAACCCTAAGGTGTTTCTGAACTTTGTGTGATAAGAGTAGATGTCTGGGATGCAGCAACATTCCTAACATGAGCAAAGTGATTAAAAGTTTTAAGAACACTTCAATTTATGGAGATATTTTGATTGATAAAAACGGGTCTTAGATGAAAAGGTTATTTTAGCACTGGATAACAAATCATTCTTAGGAAGCCCATTAATTTTTTAACAAACATGCACTAATTCCTTCTCAAGTGCTTTCTTGTTTCTTACAAAAATAGTTTACTTCATAAGTTGGTAAACAGTTTATAAACATTTCCAAATATAAATTAATACTTTTGTATACAAAAAGAAAAAAAACAGCATCTTGAAATTTTTTTTTTTTTTTTACACAAAGTTCCTGTCATGGAATTAAGTTTATTTTTTTATTGAATAGCAGATAAAAAAAAGAAAACATTAAAATAGGTCTGACGTATTTAGACACATAACTGAATGCAACTGTACTTATTAGAAGTTATATATTACGCACGCATATATATATATATATATGACAATTTACTAAAAAAACAAAAAAAAAACAAAAAAAAACTCTTAATTCAAGATTTCTTCAGAGTCTGTCTATATTTTGAGATGAGGTATTATTTACATTATTCAGACTATTGTCCTCATCTTTGTCACCATATTTATCACGTTTCGGCCGTTGTATGCTCTGGCCTTCTTCAAGTGGTTGGAATTTCGAACTGAACCCTTTATTTCGCTCACTGGGGTAGACTGTTCTAGTTCCACGTGCCATGTTTGATGGATGTCATTTATCAGTTATCTCCTGCTAATTTTCCCTCTGAAAGTTCTCCACTTTCAACCGGGTATTGAACTCACACTCTTTGGGTCCTGAAGAAGGCCGGAGCGTACAACGGCCGAAACGTTGCGATAAATATGGCGACAAAGATGAGGACAATAGTCCGAATAATGTTCAAGATTTCTTGTTATCCAAAATGTAAAATGATAGTTACCATTAATTCATAATTGAAAATTCTTTTTGACCATTTTCCTCAGATTCCCCAAAACATTTTTCTTCTACATGTAAATGCCTTGATGCTAAAATTAGGGGTTCATCATTTGCTGTGGAAAGCTTGAAATATGACAATATGCTTGAGTGCTGAGACTCACACAGGCTCTTCTATTTGACAGTTCTTTGTGGTGGCAGTCAAAAAATATTGTGCAAATCTGCCATAAACCTTTCAAAATCATACTTTATTGCAAGCATTACAACACTCTTGGTGATAGCAAAACATCCCCTGCAAGGTTATTTTAGAGAAGACTGTGGAAAACTCAAAGTTTCTCGAATAAATTAGTGGTAACTGATTCTTCATTTTATGCCATTTCAGCATAGTAAAGGTTTAAATAGAAATGCTCTACTTTCAGATATATAAATTAAAATAGTTTATCTTTTATTCAATCTGTACTCAAAATTTCATTGAAGTTTAAAATTTTGTTTATAAATTATATTGAAGAGTGTCTTAGAGACAGTGTGTGGGTAGATATAGAGAAATGATGTGCAGGTAGCGTAATAGTTATTACTAGGGGAAAGTGGAGTCAGCAAGCAGAATTAGAATTTCTGCCGACTATTGCATTCACTTTCGCACAAGCACCTTGGGAAAGGCATGAATCCATTTCTTCTAGCAGCTACAAGTTAAATAGCAGTTTAGGCTAGGCTTCCTAGCCTTGGATGGCAACCAGTCAAGGAGAATAATTACGCTGAATTCAAAACTGTGGAGAAAAATTACTCCACTGTCATTCCCAAGAATTCATAACAATTCACAGATAATAAAGAAACAGAATCGGTGGAGAGCCATATTCACCTATGTCTTGAGAGAACATGGTATCAAAAAAAAAAAAAGATAATGTAGAAATAGGAATCAACACTGCATCGTGTCTCAGTTTCACATCTCAAGCAATCTTTGACCCTTGATTCTTATTTTCACACATTTTTCTTGTGTGTGCGTGTGTGTGTGTGTGTGTGTGTATATATATATATATATATTATATATATAATTGCACATTAAGTGCTGGTGTTAATAAAATAGTGCTTGATGTAAAACAACAAAGCTATAAATTATATATTAATAAATATCTGTTTTTTTTTTTTCTCACTGGTAGCATGATTTGCAGTTTTATACACAGCACAATGTTCAATTCAGCACTTGAACATTGCATCATGCATGAAACTGAGTTGTGCTACCATTAAGGAAAAAAATATATATTTATTTATTTATTAATATATATATATATATATATATATATATAAAAACAATGTTTATTGGATTCCACTGACAAGGTATGTCTATTAAACTTTTTATGATATCGTTCCAATTTCCCTGACAACGACTGTGATAGTTGAAAGTACTTAAACATAAGAGAAAAAAAAAAGGAACTTTGGACAATTTATTCATAATCTTAATCCTGATGTACAATTTTCATTTGGAAATTGCAAAGATATGATAAAAAATTGAATAGACTGACCTTGTTGGTGTAATTTAATAAAACTTGTTTAGATAAATTCTTGCTGCCTAAATAAACCATATATATGTGTGTGTGTGTGTGTGTGTGTATAATAGGTCTTACTGGACTATTTACTATAATGCAGTAGTTAGTGTGTTTCTAAAAGTCATTGATAGTATGTTAATTCTACACTTGGCCTGATGTTAAAGTTGGACAAGTCCAATAAAATCAGCCGATTGCAGCCAAATGTATTGTAATATATTTGAAAACCTTTTGTTGATTAATATAATCATCTGGTTATAAGGTATGCAACCAGCAGTTTATCATGCATGTAAAAAGTGATACATAATCAAAAATAAAACAAAAAATTCATTGAGAATAATGTTAGATATAAATGGATCACTTCGCTTTTATCAGCATTCCATTGAATCTTAAAATAAAATTGGCTTATCCAAACGGAATAGATATGCATATCAATGGAAGTAGATAGTATTGTTTTCATTTTTTTTATTTTGTGGGAATATCAATAAAAAATAATGGAAATGTCAAAAGACATTTTGTTAATTCCCTTTTGACGATAACTTGATGTATCAATACGAGAAGATTCAACCTTAGCTTTTATAAAAACGTTTCAATATAAAAAAATAAGAAATCTTTACTTACTTTCTCTTTCAAAGATCTTAAATATTCAGCACCTGAATATATTCAATAGAATTTGATCACAGAATCTTTTTACAGATCAAATAAGATTTGTATAAATAACTTTATACAAAAATAAAAAAAATTCTTAAACTTCCTAAGTGAGAGTTTTCATTTGAATATAAAAAAAACAGTTAGTGCATGAGAGATAAAAAAACAGATTTTTTTGTCTTTTTTTTTTTTTGATTTCATTGACCATCAAATATCATTTTAATCAGAAACACATTTTGTTCATTCTGTATCAAAACAAAAAAAAAAAAAACAAAAAAGAAAAAAAAGTCGAGTTACAGGTTTTCTTTCCTCAAAATCATCCTTTGTTGTCCACAAGATGCAGTTCTCTGAAATGTCCAAAAAGAAAAATTTCACAAAATGTTTCTTTTACAGAAAGATATTTTTTTTTCTTTCATGTCTAACAAAGTTTTAGGGCGGGGGGTGGAAAAGGGTAATTTGTGAAAGTACAAGAACAAAACTGGTTTTCAGGAAGATGCTAAGACATAAAAATTTTATATCATTTTCCATTACTAACTGACCAATTTAGCTGAGATTTTTAAACTAACTGACAACACCACTGACCTGCATTTGTTACTTTTACAATATTCATATATGATTGATTGTTTTCAAAAACATGTTCATTTATTAGATATTAAATTATATCACTTAACATACTCCATAGTTTACCTTGACTTTCTCAGCCTGAAAAATAGTTATGAGTATTCTTAAATTAAAATATTTTAAAATCCTAATGACATTTTTATTTCTGTTTATATTTGTTGCAAAATAAAATCCTTATATTTGCCTTGATGAAATGTATCAGTAAAGAATAGTTTTTCTTTTGTCTTTATTTTTACTGTCTTTTTACAAATATATTTTATTTCCTGATCTATCATCTCAGCTTCAGTCATTTTCCCACTGCCATAAAGTTCCCTCTGTGCCTTTTCTATAAATGCTTTCATGGTAATTGTTCAAATGAGCTCTTCATTCTTCTACCTAGACCTTTTGAATTTAAGTGGAGTACTAGAGTGGTGTCAAGAACTCATCAATTTACTGTTAAGTTGACTAAATGTAACTGTAAATTCTATGCTAACAGTTTCTTATTTTGCACTTCTCACTTGTGGAACTCCTTTCCTGTTCCATGCATTCCAGCCAACTTTAATCTTCAAAAATTTAAATACAATGTCAATGACTGTCTACTGTTCTCCTGATTACTCTTCTTTTGATCTTGTTCCTTAGTAATGCATTCATTTCTCATTCTTCTACACCCAGTCAGTAACCTCTTGTGTCTTAGTGGCTTTACTACCTTACTTGGGGTGGATTTAACATATTAAAAAATATACAAAATAACCTTACATTGATTGCACAACTCTTTGGGCAAAAGATTGGAATAAAAAACAACACAGAGGAAGACATTTGTCTGAATAATTTTTAGAATATTCAAAGATTCACTATTCCAAGTAGAAGAAACAATTTTCCAATTAAAGTTAGTGCAAACAATTTATTTAAAATAACAGAAACTGCTTGCCACAATATTTCACTATTGTTTTTGCATTTTGGAGATTCTGGGAGGTTGAAAGACACCAAATTTCTATTGTATTCTGGTTGCTTTCCTCAAAATCTGGAATTTTTAATGAAATTTATTAATTACATTTGTAAAGATTTAGTTCCATAAAATCTTATTTAACACATTTACCATCAGAGGTCAATTATGAAACCGGACTTCAAATACCAAATAGGTAACTTAGACAATAAATTGTTTTATGATTTAATTTATACATTAAAGTGAAGTCTTAATATTGTCTTCACACTAAAGTATCACTGTGAATAAGCTTGTAGCTGGCATCATAATAAAAATGGCCTGCCACAAGTTTGGCATTGAATGTGTTAAATAGTAGATTTTAAATTATGCTTATTCCTTGCTATTATAAAGTTTTGTACAACAAAAAGCTTATTTAAATACTTAAAGCGTAGGTACAAACCAGAATTTATTCGTAATTTGGATAAATTATTACTAATTAAGGCATGTATACAACAACTAAAATGCAATTGTGAGTTTCTTCGAGCATGTATAAATAAACATGTATGTCCTTCCTACACTTTTTTTAGGATTAAGAATGCGGGACTTCATTCTGGTTTACAGATTGAGAAGATTTTTATGGAAGATTCAATAAAATCTTTTTCTAAAAGAATCCTTCTTCTCAATTGTACTTATGAGAACCAATGGAACCAAGTGTATGTTAACACTTTCGTATTTTGATCAGGTTCCCAGTTAGTTGTCTATGCACATGAAATTGGGGTAAAAAAATTGTCTGTGTCTATACAGACTAAATTAAATTATTTAGTTGATGTTTTGGATGCATTTATCAGCCTACTGGAGATGGAATTATTTTCAATTTTTTGTCATATGAGCCTTCTCAGTTAGAGTCTTGTATTTTGGCTCATGGTCTGGATTTTTGTATTCCTTTTTCGATGAATGACTGAGAAAATCTTTTCAGAGTTTGAAGTTTTATTTGCACCGGTTCATAGACTTGTACCTCACTCTGCTGAGTCTCTCAGTGACCTTAAAGCTAAACTTAATAGTTATGCCCATTTTTTTGCTGGTTCTTTTGTTTCTTTATTAGAGTCTAAATGGAGAGAACAGCAGTGCCGGGTAATTAAAAGTTTAAAAATTATCTATAACTTGGTTATTATAAAACCGTATAAAAGGTGCAAGAGTTGTTTTACTGGACTATTCAGATTACATCTTAAAGATGCATGTCATACTTGATGATACATTTAAATTCTTAAAGTTAGGTCCAGTCAAGACCCATGATTGTACTGCTTCAATTGAAGCTAAGTTTCAAAGGCAATTGCTTAAGTGGGTCAAGAGTGGTTTACTCTTTTCTGAAATTTCTGAATTGATTAGACCCCTATGGGGTCTATTCATCTTTGTATGGGCTACCAAAAATCCATAAGGATGGTGTCACATTATGACTCATCTTATCTATGATTGGGTCCTCCCAGCATAAAGTTGCTAGTTGGCTCTCGACAGTGCTACAACCAGTTTTGTTGCACTTTAGTACTTTTTGTATTAAAGATTCTGTCTCCTTTGTGGAAACTATACATAGTTCCTCTTCCAATGTTGGGTTCATGTGTTCTTTTGATATATACTCCTTGTTTATTTGTGTCCTCTTATTTGAGACAATTGAGATTTGTTGTGATATGTTATACTGTAGCTATTTGTCTCCTCCGGATTTTCCTGAGAGTGTGTTTGTTGATCTCATGAAGTTCATCACCTCGTCTGTTGAATTTAGTTTTGATAATATTATCGGCAGATTGATGGTGTAGCAATGGGTTCGCCTTTGTGTCCTGTTCTAGCAAATATGGGTGGGAAAGTTTTTTTCTTTTCTTTTTGCTCTCAAATATATTTTCATAATGTATCATTAGCACATTTTTTTCTCATGAAAGATATTTCATGATCCTAATACCTTTCTCTGGGAGCTTTTTTAGGTGCTCTGATATATTTTTTTCTTCTGTATTGTTTTCTACTGTGGCTTTATATATTATATTATTAAGCAGTTATTTTCAAGAGGACATTTTCTGCCTTGATAAAAATGTATATAAAATACATAAAAACAAATATAAAAAATTATAATTCATCTATTTCCTTACTTAGCTATCCAGCTCCAATAATATAAGTCGTTTTTACATATGACAAAAATATAAATATAACAGAAATCCTTAAGAGAAGCCAAAAATATCTAATATCTAAATAGTTAGAACATTTCATTAGATTAACAATTTACTAAGAAAAATATTTACACCTATCCCTATCCAGATAGGAAATATTTGGTTATATATAGTTAAAATCAAAGGCTGCATTAATATCTAACTTCTGATTGTATTATAAAAAATATTTAATACATATAGCTGAACAAAGTCTAATAAGTTTACATCTTAAGTTAATTTTTATTACTTCAAACATTTTTAATGGATACCCATATTTGAATAGATGCATTTATTTCATCTACTGGCCTGTGTACTCGAGAAAGCTTAAAGAAAAGTGTGCCCCCTATGGTAGGATTTGAAGCTCTCTCATCCCCCTTTGCAAGAGGAACTGTCTCATCTGGTATGTTTTGACTGTTTGGCTACAAAGACCTTCACAATAAAGCAAGGTTCTAGTTTGCTTTTAAAGCACATTCACTTGTTCAAATTTTTCAAGAAATGCATATCTGCTTTGTTTTGCATCTGAAATGTAAACAAAGCAATTTCTGAAGAATTATTGGATTTTATTTTTTAATCCGACAGATTTTTATCACTCTTGACGTTATTTTTAGTGGATACTCATATTCGAGTTGATACTGTTTATTTTAAACAGTATTTATTTCATTTACTGGCCTGTTTAAAATAAATGGACTGTCTACTGAAATACAGGTATCCACTAAAAATAACATTTGAAGTAATAAAAACATGTCAGATTAAAAAATAAAATCCATTAATTCTTTAGAAATCACAAGTTAATGTCTTTTAAGGAAAATTAATAAGTGTCTTTTAAGAAAAATATGATTTCTGAAAGTAAATTGGATTTCATAATCAAGTCTCCTGAAGAGTGAATGTAATCTCCATAAAACTTGGCAATAAAGTTAGTGATCTTTTAATTTATTACTATAGTGCATTTGCATATGTGTATGTATAATACTTTTCACAGAGTGTGCAGCTTCTACATAGACATACTAAAAGTCAATAAACACTTTCCTTTTCATCTTTTAGGTGACTTTTCACCTTTCCATCTCATGAAGTGCTAATGCCATACAATGACTAACTAATCTCCATTTTTATTTTATTTTCAGAACTGATAGTCTTACTCTACAGAAAAATGCCTAGAGCAAGAGGATCAGTAGAATTGTCAAATTTTTTTTTGTCAAGCGGCAGAACTGCTGGACATTCAGGAACTCAGAGGTAGATTCGCAGAAACCCTTAATATCGTTCTTGCTACAGTGAATAGTGTCATCACTCAATGTGAATTAGAAATGAAAGAAAAGAACTTGTATCCTCATGTACTGGGTGACTTTAGGCCCTCTGACAGGTATCAATAAGCTGTTCTGCAGTTTGTGGAGAGCAGCCCAAGTGAGAAAGCTTCTAACATAGCTATTGTTATAGAGCAACTGTGCAGTATCTCTAGCATTGGCTATCAGAGGAAGCTTGCTAGACACAAGCCTTTACTCACCTCAGCCAACATTAAAAAAAACAAATAGGCTAATAGGCATGTCTGAGAAGAGTCTGGACATTTGGCAAAGTGCAATCTTATTAGATGACTTATCTTTCACCTAATTCTTTGCCAGTGGACATATCTGTCTGGAGAAAGCCCATTAGGAATTTTCCAGGAACTAACTGCAACCAGTTGTCAAATATGGTAGGTTTTCAGTGATGGTAATTTTAAATTATTATTATTATTTTTTTTTATCAGTGAGTTTACCCTGTACATGGCCTGGGGACCATTTGAGGGCTACAGAGAAAGAGGCACAGTGGGAAAGATAACAGTTAACCCTAGAATTAAACAGGTTATGATTGTAGTGATTAGAGAAACATCCTCTTGGGATTTGGTTCCACAGAACAGTGGGGTCTAGAGAGGGATTTGGAGTATTGGTTGCCTGGACTTAGTAGAATGCACTGGCAACATCAATGCTGCAAAATATATTTTGATCCTTCAAGAAGGACTTCTCTTCATTTTTTTTTTCCAGCCATTAAATGGGCAAGGACACCATATATTTGATACAAGATGGCACCCTATGCCATGCTGCAAAAGTGACCAGAGTGTGGCTAGAGTAAAATAAGGTTCCAGTTCTACCATGAAGAAGTTAGTCACCAGATGCAAACCCTATTGATAAATGTCTGGGCTTTATTATTAGACAGATCACTGCATAAGAAACGAGCAAAACTTTTTATGGCAAATTGATTCTGCACTCAACTTGGGCAGAAATTTCCCAATTGAAAGTGCACAGCTTGTCACTTCTATGCCTGATAGAGCGGATGTGCTCAAGAACACTAAGGAAGTGGTGTTGACTAAGGATAAATGGATGCATTCATTAATAAATAATGTGCACCCCCTTCCCCCACAAGTTTGCTGATTACCTTTTTTTTTTTCAAATTTGGTCTATTGACTGTTGACCTATCTCTTTGTACATTGATCATAGGCAGAGAGCACAGATACTAGACTGATCTGAGGCAGAAGAACTGATCCATATGCAAATAATTTTTGATAACTACTATGCTAGTAAATGAAGAAAAAATGTGTCACAATCTCAACATATTTAATTTCATGTAGATACAAAAAAGAAAAGAGAACAATGATAAAAATTGTTTTGACCTACCATCAGTTTAAAATTTCTCTTTCAGATTGTAATTGTTGATCCTTAAGGCTTTGTAAACGAGACAGTAGAGCATCTCCGAAAGAATTTCGATATTCTAAGCTGACATGATCAAGTAAACTATAGATCGTTTCAAAATAACGGCTTGTGTTAAAGTCATCAATTTCATTAAAGTCATTTCCGATAATCTGAAAAGGAAGGAAAAACATGAATCAAATTGTTTTGATAAGGAAAAAATAAAAAATACATTAAAACATTGAAAAACTGCCAAATGTGGTTCATGAATTGAATATAGTAGTTTAAAGTGGCTGCAACAATTGAAAAATTGCCATAATTGCTCTGCAGAAAAATAGACAAGGCCAACATTTTAGAATTATAAATTCATCTTTTTTAGAACTTTTTCAGTTGCTCCAATATGAAATTTTCTTCTCTAGCATATATATATATATATATATATATATATATATGCAGAGTGTCCCTAAAGTAAGGACATATAGGAAATCTCATTAACTATTTTTTTTTTTTTTTTACCTCTGCAGATTAAACATGGTTTTGTCAAAAGAAGAAAGAATTAACTTCTTTTTCTGGGGTATGCTAAAAGAAAACTCAATGTACTCAATGAAAATCACATATGCAATACACTTGATTGAACGCATAAAGCGTGGATGTGCTAAAATTGATGGCAATGTGGAGTTATTGTATCAAGTTCACATGAATCTTACAAAGCGCATCAACCTTTGCGTCACAAATGATGGAAATCATATTGAAAATGTTAACATATCGTTGAAAATTTAATTTCTTGAAAATATGCATTTTTGCCTCGGGTGTCCAGACTTTAGAGATACCTTGTATAATGAGATACTTAATAAAGTCTAGATAACGTTAAAACTTTGATATTGCTTCAGACGAGAAGCTTATCATAGCGCAATAGTGGTCTTCATTAATTTCAGCACCCAAAACAAATACTGGATTCTGAATCTTGACCTACCATCCTTGGATTTCTTTACCTATCCTCATATTCTGATCACATATTGTTTAAGCATGTATAGAAATTAAATCCTATACATATTTTTCAACCAATAAAATCCCATCACAAGATTTGTTTGATAAACAACCATTATAAGGGCAAGTACTACCGAAGTAACAACAATAACTCCCTTCACCACTCCTGCAAATTTGAGAAAAGGATTTTCACAAGCCAGTATGAAATTATTTTCTAAACAATGAAAACCTTGTATTCAAAAAGTTCACACCTCTATGGGAAATTAGATTTTGATTCTCTTTAAAAATATAAGCATACTACTTCTCAGGGATCAGAACAATTTCATAGGTCAGTTTGATCTACATGTGCATACAAACACAAAATGGAAGACAGACAACCAGCAGCTGCCAAGTAAGGCCTTGTTCACACAGACAACAGAAGGGATTTATCCAGCAACCACCTATTAAGTCTTTGTCTACAAACTCACAAACACATTAGGCTGTCATAAAGTAAGTCTGTTCACACAGTACTAAGAACACTTAATTACTTTATAAAACAAACTTCACTGCAAGAAAATTTATTGTTTTTATATATCTTTGAAAAGAATATATAAATGTTATTTCAACTGACATTCTTCTGCTTACTTTTCCTTCAGTGAATAACCTTTGTTTAGGTTTCATTTAAAGGATGTGTTGTTGTTGTTGCTCTTAAAATTTTGGAACACTGACACTGATAAGCAACAAAACCCTGGATAGACAAATCCTAACACATGTATTTTCAAGTCTTGAAAGTATGAAATAAAGTAATACAAAGACCGGTTCCCATTCTATTTGGAGAAGTATATGTGAAGAGGAAAATGTTTCTAGAAGTCTAAACAAGGACATTTTTCTGACTTCTGTGAGTGTGAAAATCCAAATATATTTGAGAATTTTTTTTAACATAGATACAGATAAAATAAATCATATTCTGAAAGCTAGTTTTATTACTGATGCAAGATTTTTCCAATTCAAAAAATTAAAACTGTCATTTTTTCATTTTAATAATTATTTTTTGTTTTGCAAATTGTAAGAAGTTTTATTTGTTGAATTAGAATTCATTTTATTTGTGTGGAAAAATGTGTGATCAGAAACCGAGGTTGGGTGGTAATGACATCTAAGGGAGGTAATTTAGTATTTGGAATGCGGAAATTGTTTCGGGCGTTAAAATCGTTGATGACTGCAATAGTTAGCAAACCAATTTCATTAATCATTGTTGTGTAGTAAATTCAGGCCTTACACTTTTTGTAACAGGCTTAGAGAACTGAATACCGATATTATTTCAAATAGGGAAACAATAAGCTATTCAAGATGCAACCCAAAATGTCTATTTGAGACATATTTGTTTGACATTTTACTTTTTTAAAAAAGTTTTCTAACAGAGTGCAATGGTTTTCAGATCAAGTTTTTTATCAATACAAATATCAATGGAGGGAGGAAATTTAAAATTGCTGTACACAACTAGGTCATAAGAAAAAAAAATTGGACAGACACGAATAAACTGTTTATATGGAAACGAAAGATTACTTTTTTACATTTTCGAAATCCGAATAGATTTTTTAAAAAGTAAATGAAGTTGGGTACATTTTAAAAAAAAATATGTGGTCCCAAATGCTGACATGTGCTGGCGTCATAATGACAAGTTCATAAAACTAATTTTAATAATAGATTAGGATTTAAAATAAATTGAAGAAGAATAATCTATTTTAAAATTGATCATAAAGTAAGTTAAGTTTATTTTTTTATTTAAGCAAAAAAAAAAAAATGTTCGTATCTTTTATTACTGTTACAGTACACTCATTCACTTTTTGCAATTGTAACAACTTCTGTACGCTGGTCAAATTCTGAATTCATAAAAGAAAACATATATTAATTAATTAATTAATTAATTAATATAATTCCATTCCATAGTTTCAGGTTTATGCAAAAATTCTACATTAACAATAACATTTATTTAATATTTTATTTTGTTTGTCATTTTGTGTGACATTGTCACGCTCAAATTTTGGAACCACATGTTTTTACAAACATCCTAAGTTGTAGGAAAATAAAATAAAAAACAAGAAGAAGACTTAGTCGAGTGTTACAATCAAACTAATTGCAAGAAAGTTCTTAAGTTTTAACTTAAAAAAAAAAAATACGCAAAAGTGGAATTTCTTTTTTAGTCCCACCAGACCAAACTTTTTCTTAACCAGTGGAAATTGATACGTTAAGTTTATTTCGTTAGCCCACAACTTCACCCGGGGGCTGGAAGGTGTGGGTAGGTTGGTGACCGACTAAGAAATTACATTATTAGACTAATTAAATCGTAAAAAACAAACAAGCATTTATTTGTTGGTTATGAAAACAAACGAAGCTGCCTAAAACATTTTGTTTGGGGTTAATTTTATTTTTACAATATCTTTTTCATTAAATGGCCAACGTTGTTTTTTTACTATACTTTGAAAATATCGAATACTAAAAGCCAAAAAAAAAAAAAATCAACTTTTTATTTTTTTTAAAAATATTATTTCTTTTTTTTTCTTAATTACAAGTAAAACAATTAATTAACCATTACATTTTTTTTTACACTTTAAAGCTGTTGCAAATAAATACATTCAAATTTAAAATCACGTGTAGTAAATTTATAATTGTTTAATGATTAAAATATGTCCTTATGAGATTAAAGTTTAATTTCATAAGGACATATTTTAAAACTTATTTGTGACTTCTCAAAAGAGTTAAAAAGTAAAATAAAAATAATTTCTTTTAATTCCCTCCATACGGTAACGTAGTAGTAGAAAATACAAAACAAAGTCAAATGTGTTGGTAAGTGTCACGTGACTATTTTATCGCAAATATCTCTCTACTGTAGACAAGCAGGAAAATACCCACTTTTATTAATAATAATAAAAAAAAAACAATTTTCGCTTTTAAAAAGTCTATTATTAAAAAGAATAAATTAATTTTTTTTCCACTTTTATCTATTTTTTTAAAAAATAATCAATCTCGGAAATGTTTTTCTTTGACAATTAAAAATTAAGGAAAAAATATTATTAAAGTTATAAAATAAATATATATTGTAAAAAAAAAACTAAAATCTATTGTCATATATGACACTTAAAAATAGAAAAAGAAATTAACCCGATAACCTAAATATTAAAAGAAGTTGAAAGTCTTAATTGTTTTTTTTTTCTTAATCATCTGTGCCACTGACTCGTGACAGTGAATTTAAAAGTAATTATTCAGAGTTAATGACCTTAATTAATTTGGCAAGATCTGAATAATAAAAAAATAATATTAATTTATGTTTATTATATACACACAATATTTAAAAAGTACTCAGCCACGTTTTATAGCAAAAGACAGTAGCGACGATACAATTCATAGAAAAGAAATTTAATATTTTTGTTTTTATCATCTTTAAAGATCAAACCACATTTCATAGATTATTAACTTAAGTCTTTTTTTTTAAGAAATAAATCTAAAAGGGAGAAAAGAAGACAATAATTTAACGGTTTTTATTAAATAACTGAGGATATTAAAAAAACAATTAAACAAACCTTCGAGTGTATCGACCTTGACAGACGAAGTGTCAATCAGGCATGGAACGAATTTAATAACTATGCGAGCAACGTAAATAAATCCTGAAAAAGAGGAATTTAAAAAAAAACAAAACAACAACACTTACCCGAAATCCTTGATCAGAGAGACTAACACAGTATTTTTGGTTATCTTTTGTTTCTAAATTGAGGTAGACAAGACTATTTGTGGATGGAAGAACATTTGATATCTCTACAGACTTCACAGCGTAAGCGATTTCTTTAGCAACAACCTGGGCCTCAATCTTCAGGGTATATTCGCTGTCGTTGTAAGGACTATTACTGTCATTTTCAGCCATTCTGAATAGTCACTAAAATGGCTAAGCCTTAAATCGAGGATGTTAAATGATTTTAAAAAAAATAAGAAAGAAAAAGATGTAAAGTTATCACAAAGATATTATTATTCAAATAAAGAAAATGCCCAGTACAATGACGAACGCTGCGTATGCGCTTATTTTCTTTATTTTTCTTTTCTTTTCTGTTTATTTTTTTAATCAAGGGAAATAACTCCTATCAACCCACAACGGATTCTGGGTATGTGCCATGCCGTTTCAATGTGGGCGATCATAGCCCTCCACAATTTTCTGTCTTTTGTTGCTTTCAACAATACTGTCTCTTTTGTAACCCTTAGAGTATTGTCAAGTTAAGTACTTCAAAAGATGTTTTCATACCAAACAATGAATTACCACTTTCTTTTGTATTCCTTCCTTTTAACTAGCCTCATATTCATTGCAAAAATGAATCATTTTGATTTAAATCTAATCTTTCATTAGATTTCAAAAGTCATGCAACGAAAATAGAACGAAAATTACAATCCGAAATGCAATATCAGTTTTTATACATTTATTCAATTGTTATAAGTTATCTATAGAGACGCAAACATTTCATTTAAGTAAATGCTCTGTTTATAAAACAGTTTTAACAATATTTACCGGTCTGAATGTCCGAGAAATTTCAGAAATCGGACTTGTATTCTACACGGAATCGTCATATCGCCTGACGTGCTATATACCATAGCTACAAAGGAAGCGTCTGGTTAGCAAGGTCAAATTACTACTTTTACTGTCGGAGGACACATTTTCTATGAAATTTCTTAGATATTCAGGTCGGTAAATGTTACTGTTAGTGATAAAAAAAACTATTTTATTGTCAGACTTAGTCCATTTCACTTATTTACATTATTCGGACTATTGTCCTCATCTTTGTCGTCATATTTATTACAACGTTTCAGTCGTTGTACGCTCCGGCCTTCTTCAGGTGGTTGGAATGTTGAACTGAACCCTTTATTTCGCTCACTGGGGTAGACTGTTCTAGTTCCACATACCACGTTTAATGGATGTCAGTTATCAGTTATTAATGGCTTATGCACACACACACGTTTCATTAAAAATGACTGACTAGATACTGTGGTTAATTTTTATTTAATTTTTCTTGTGTTCTTATAATTTTCTTCTTTTCTGGATGTAAATTATGTAGAAATTGTCCAAATATTTTATATACCCAAGCAGTTTCAGCTATACTTTTAGCCATTATCAAGGATAATTTTATTTTTACTAACTGAATGTATGGATGGTTTTATGTATATATCTTATGTTATAGGAATGCTTTATTTTCCAAACACAGTCAGCACATTGTGGCTGTGTTCCTAGTTGATATTTTATATATATATATATATATATATATGATGAAATGGATTAAGTTCGACAATTATTTAATATATTTTCTGTTTATACATTATTTTTATAGGTACAGTTTATTTAAGTAAATAATGAAATACTGTTTAATTAAAACAGTACATTTACTTAAAAAAAAAGGACCTCCAATCAGTGGTTAACTGGGGCAAGAAATGGCTTGTAAATTTTAATGCCTCCAAAACAAAACTGTTTTCCTTTAACTACCACAGAGAACCTTTTCTGTCTGCAATCAGCATGGCTATATTGAATCAATAGTTTCATGTCCTGCAAGGAAACTTGGACCACTGTGACATGCCAGAAAATTTTTCTTATCAGAATCCATCTTGCATATTTATAAATTCTTGACAAAATCCAAAGAAGGATCCACAATGTACTTGATCCTGACCTGGCATCTCGACTTCAGCCTCTTTCTCACTGATGTGATGTGGCTTCCCTCTGTCTTTTCTAAAAATATTTCCATGGCAACTGCTCTAACGAACTCTCCTGGTTCCCTGGCTACATGAATTTAAGTATGTTACTAGATTGGAAACTAAGTCTGGCCATTTTACTGTTGAAATAGCTAAATACAACTGCCATTTTTACCCTTGCCACCTGTGGAACTCTTTTCTATTCCCTTGTTTCCCTGATAACTACAATCTTCAAAAATTTAAATGTAACATCAACTGCTATCCTCCATCTTCAAGAACCCTGTTTATCTTCTGACCTTTCCTCAATCCTCCTTATTCTCAGTCTTCTCTTTCACTTTCACTCCTTGTAATCCTCTTTATACTAGTTTTTAATCATTTCACCCCTTGCTTGGGGTGAAATGATTAAAAACCAAAAATGAGATTTAAATTTAAAATACTAGAAGAAAATTATCTCAGTTGTTTACTAAAGAACTTCTGCTAGATAGTATTGCCAAAGCAGTATATAAGAAAACAGTGCAAAAGTTTTATTATCTTTACCTGTTTTAACCCTAAGTTACCTCGAAGATGTGTCTTATTCCCCTCTGAGGGACCTTTTTGTCCCCCAGAAAACTGCATGACACATTGAACACAACACAGAATAATACACAGTATACAATAAACTAAGCTATATACAGAGTATGCCAGTAGTAGATTGGTAGCTATATCATCATTTTATAGTTGAAATAGCTAAATGTAACTCTATACTAACAGTTTCTTCCCTCACACTTCTTGCTCTTTGAACTTTCATTCAGCTTCTTGCTTTCCAGTCAACTTTGATCTTCAAAAATTTAGATGCAATGTTTCTGTTCTTTTATTGTTCTCTCTCCTTAATAGTGTTTTTGGTTTCATATTTTCTCACACTCAATAGCCTATTGTGCCTTAGAGGTTTTATTGTCTTGCTTGGGGTGAAATGATTAAAAAAAATAGAAAAGAAGCTTACTTGACTATACAAAGGCATATGTTATAATTGTACCAAACCAGTAGATAAAGAACTCAGATATAAGTGTCTAAACATCTTTCATACATGCATACTAAATATAAGGCCATCTCTACATACAAACCTACATTGACCCCTTTTGTATTCTTTGTATTTAGTTTGCTTAGGCAATAAAATATGTTATTAATTCTTTTTTAGTGGATAATCATATTTGAGCAGATGCTTTGTTTATTTATTAAACAGTATATTTATTTTCGTCTACTGGACTGAATGTTCAAGAGCATGCTGGGTCTAACGGTAACTCCCTCTGCCCAGAAGGATGCAGGTTCAAATTCTGCAAGAGAGTGTAAATTTCTCTGACATTTAGGCAGGTAGATGAAAAGATGTAATTCTGTGTATTCATTCTTACTTTCTTGTTTGAGGGAACTCTAATGCATCCATTAAACTATCAACAACCATTCTTCAACAATACCATTACAAATTAGAGATTAGAATATTTTGCACAAGTAAGTGATGAGTGTAAGGAAATGAATGAACTTATCAAGCGGAAAAGATTAGCCTGAGATGTCACAAAGCAGCTTTATTTTGGAGGCATTTAAATGAACAAGCTGTTACAGGTAGTATGTTGGCCTGTAAATAGATATTGAATGACAGAAGAAAAAACAAACAAAATGAAAACTTGAGTAAAAAAAAAATATATTGACAAGTTTATTTTTGTTAAAAAAAAAAATACATCAAGAAAAATAAGGTTAGAGTGCACTAAGTAAAAAATATCTCTGCATGTGAGGGGGGAGAAGAGCGTTGTCATGAAAGGGACATTTTTGTAGCCACTGAAGAGCATTGTCCTAAAAAAGGACAGTTTTGTAATTGGTGAAAAGTGTTGCCCTGAAAAAGACAGTTTGTTGTATATTGTTGCTGCTGGCAAGGATGGCTGGAGCGGCAGGCTGATGGCAAACTGGATCTGCAGATGATCTTGGCTGGCTGTCTGCTGCTGGAACAGATACTACACTTTGATTCTAGCCATCTGGGCCACAGGACAATGGTATTTTGCATGCTTTGAGGCCTTTTTATATCCTGTATGAGTTTTACAATGATTGCTGGTTAAACTTTTAATTCTGATTGTTTTAAAAAATATGGAAGTGCCAAAAGTGATTTCTCATCCGAGTTAACAACAGATTGTAGGTCATTCACATAAAAAGCCTACATTTTAATAAGCATTTAGTAAAACATTAATTGTTGCAAGCCTTTCTGACAATAGTTTTCGATAAATTTATTTAGTATCACAACTTTCTGACCTTTCAATCCAATCAAAATTTTATGAGGAAACACACTTGGAGACACTTGAGATTCCTGCTGCTTCCAAATTATGCTTTGGATTGGCATCAAATTGTATTACATTTTGTATATGGAACTTCTTGGTTTCATTTATTGACTTTTACTCAGTGCTTTAGCTGAAGATGGAAAAAAATTTTCCTCTGTTTTAAAAGAGGACAGAAAAAGTGTTCCAAAATCTGAAGGCACATTGGAATCATGAAAAGTTAAGCAAAATTTTAAGAAGCAGGAAAATTATGTTAGAAACAAAGATAAGGTGCTGAATTCTTATGTAATATTCATCCTTCAATATGGCAGTGAATGCTAGACAATCTCCTCACAGATGAAGAACATAAATGTGGTTCTACAGAAATATAGATGCTGAGTATACCTTGGACTGAACATGTGAGTAACGAGAAAGTTTTAATGGAAATGGAAACAAAAAGGGCACTTTTACTTAGAATCACAGACAGTTGAAATTTCTAGGGCACATGATGAGGAAAGAGAGCTTGAAGAATTTGAAACTCACAGGACATACTGAAGGCAAGAGAGACAAAGGAAAGCAGTGGATAACCTCCCTAATGAACTTGTGTAAATGGTTGGCAGAACATAGATTAAGACAGTAAAAAGACAAAATTTATTGAGAGCTGCAAAAGATAGGAAGTTGTGGAGATCCATGATTTCCAATGTTCTGAAGGTACATAGAAGAAGACTCATGCTTATGGCCTTGTAGAGAGACACAAGTGATACTAAGTGTAAACACAAGGCAATATTAAAGTGTTGAAGAAAAAAGTGCCACTAGGAGGCGTTTGTGTGTCAGTTGTGTGACAAATGAAATGTAGTTAATGTAAAGAAGCAAAGGAACAATGTATCAGTATTTCATTTAATGGTTTTAACTATTTGTGTATCTGTCAATCAACAGAAGTGGGTCAGAATTGGTGAGCTGTTATATAACCCTTTGGCCCTTGACCTCTGACATTTGTTAATCT